>JAXGGA010011432.1:0-42477 GCA_038373865.1 Uloborus plumipes | reverse complement strand
GAAATTTTATATTTGTTAAAGCGAGGATATTTCGTTCTATTGGTCTTCGCTGTAAACAAAATGTTTACTGTACATTTCACAAGTAAATGAAATATTTCAGTGTTGGAAATTTCATTTAAAAGAGTGAACCATTCAAAATGCAGGTAAATGACAGGGATACTTTTATTGTAGTCATTTGCTTCAGGAGTCTGCAATTAAATAAAACTAAGCCTAATTTATAGATCTAGTTAAGCTTTAGTTTGATTTATTTATCACAGGTAAAAGAGCATTAAGACTTTGACCAAGGATTTCGATTAGAGAAAATTGCCCAATAAAACAGAAAGAAAACAGAAGAAGTAAAGGAAGGAAGCTTTATCGGCAATAGGTTAAAAAAAGTGCTGTGCATGGGAACATTTTTGCATATTTGCTTTTTGCAACATTATTGTCAGAAAACTTCCCATTTACACGAAATATTTTATTCTTTACGTTACGAAGATTCTTTGAGCTTTTATAACTAAAGAAGTGCACGTACGCTGAGTTACTTTTTAAAAATTCACTTCTGCATTAGTTTGTGTCATGTCTAATCCCTTACGCTGTTTCTGACATCTTTGTTCAAAATTGTAAGGCGAAAACTTGATTTGGGAATTTAAAGCCATGGATAGTTTCAATTTTTTGTCCTTTGTACCAAGTTTAGTTTAATTCCATAAAATAAGTAAAAGTGTATAAACTGTAAAAAACTAGCTGTTGTTTTTACAGTATAATACTCAGCTAATTTTACAGTAATAAACTGTAAAATTGCTAAATTTACAGTAGTAAACTGTAAAATTGCTAGTTTCACAGTTTATTGCAGTGCATTTTACAGTTTTAAACTGGAACCTCTGCTGCCAGTATTATACTGTTGTTTTCACAATATAATACAGCTAATTTTATGGCACAGTAATAAACTGTAAAAATCGCTCTTTTTACAGTTATATTACTGCGCATTTACAGTTTCAACTGGAACCTCTGCTGCCAGTTAAGTGTACTACTGTAGAAACAACAGTGTAGCAGTGAAATAAACAAGACAAAAAGTCAGTGAAAAGTACACTTTAGATTTCTGTTACATCTATCAGGTTACACTATTTATATTACATTATGTAAGGATACGTGATGCTTCCTTATATTCGAATGTATCACACTTAAAACTTAATTTGTCTTCATTAAATTTTGGGAATAAAGTTCAATTGTATGAATAAATTTCTCTCATTTGTGCCCAGTGTGGTTGTAGCAAATTGTTGTTGTTGTATTGTGCCAGCAACACTGTCAATTTGGGGTTCGCTGCTTCACTTTTCTAACGGCACACTAAGGGCCCTGCTCCACATTAACGTAAAGCAGAAAAATAAAGCAGAAACATAAAACGGATTAAATGGTATTCTTATGGATAGTACCTGGATTTCGGTTTCTGCCTTCGGTTTCGGTCGCGTTTTCTGCTGATGTGGAGCAGGGCCCTTAGTTGGTGTGATGTTCAACGTTCACAAAACACACATGCCATAAGGATATGTTTACAGTGTAATCAATCACATAATGGCCCTGGGGTCCTAAAACCGATAAACCGTCCAACGGTAGGTGCGGGGGACCTCAGGGTGTCAAATGTCAAATGTAATCAACCATTTTGTAGCACGACAACATATTCGCACGAGGAACAGACACACTGTAAAAAACACTTGTTTTTACAGTAAATATAGCTAATTTCATAGTAATGAACTGTAAAAATTGCTAATTTTACAGCAATAAACTCTCAATTGCTCATTTTACAGTTCTAAACCGTAAATTGCTAATTTTACTCTAATAAAGCGTAAAATTGCTAATTTTACAGTTTATTACCGTGCATCTTAGTTTTAAACTAGAACCTCAGCTGCCAGTGTTATACTGTTGTTTTTACTGTGTAATGCAGCTAAATTTTACGGCAATAAACTGTAAAATTGCTAGTTTTACAGTTTATTACTGTGCATTTTACAGTTTTGAATTGGAACATCGGCAGCCAGTATTATTCTGTAGAAACAACAGTTCATTTTTACCAGTGCAATGATGAGAGAAAGCATTGAACAATCTGAACAGAGGAAGTAGAATAAATGCCTTCCAAATTTCAAGTATCCTTAAATATAGAAAAAAAAAATAGCCAAAAATAAACCTTTTGAAAGGCTATTGAATTAAAAGTGTTTTTTTTTTATTAAAAAATATATATTATTGCAATAAATGGATACCAGTCTACATTTTCTCATAACGGTTGGCGAAGCGAAATAATCATTTGTTGTCAGTTAACATGATATCCCCAATTCCGCCAAGTTGTCACAAATACTGTGCAGCAACATAAGTCTTTGTCACAAAACAATCGGTTGTTTCCGTCAAACAGATATCATTAGCTTGAGATATTGACAACATCGAGTGCGGGAGAGGGGAAATTCTCTCTGATATTTTTCTGAAATTCGATACAAATTGTGGAAGAAGAGGAAAATACTCTCCTCTTGTGTCTGCTTGATTTTTGATAAAATAGTACAAGAAATTCTTCGATTTATGTGAAATCTTTAAAAGGGATTTTTTTTTGAAGTTCATGCTCTTTGCATTTTAAGCCACATTACAACATTGTCAAGTATATAAATGCATTTGCATTTCGTATTTTATTTGACAGTATTTCTAATCATTTTATGTAGTACTACATTTTATATAATACATTTCATGTAGTCTTTGTAAATATAGAACCATTTTCAAGTAATTATGAATTTTAGCACTACTTTAATAAATGTATTTACTTTATGTTCTTTTATATAATTTGTAATTTAAAATGCATGAAACTTTAAACTGTTATACGAAACTCAAATGTTATCAAAACGATTTTGAATCATTAAAGTTAGATTAAATATTATAAAATGTAAATGAATTCACCGTTTAGAGATTGCAATAAATCGATTTTAAAAGTTCAGATAAGATTAGTTGTTTTAAAATGAAATGCAATTCAAAATTCCTTCTCCTCCTGTTTTGAAAACTTACTGAGATAATTAATCCCACAGGGCTCTGTATGTTTCAAACTACAGTAGAGTAATAATTTTCTAAATTTGGCACTCAGTCAATTATTTTTGGATTATAAACATATTTTGAGAAGAACCTCTACTTAGTAGAATGTATGAAATACTTAACGTTTCAAAAATTCTTTGGATTCTCGATTTTATTCTCATATTTAATTCAAATCCCTAGAAACTTTGAAAAAAGTAATTTAATTAGGCGCCACAATTTTACAAATGGTCCCAAGTATTTAACGTATTAAAATAAACCAAATAGTGTTACGTTGCTTTATTTAATAAAAAAATAGGTTTGAAAGATATTAGAACAATATAGCAGAGTTGAACCATGTAGAAGTAAAATAGAAAACATATCTGTTAAAATGTTGCCATTAAACCTAACATTTTCTTTGCAATTTCTAGAATTTAGATTGAAAGTTTGCCAACTTGTAATGTGCCTTGACTATTACCTAAATGGATATCTTAATATATAAAAATTACGTGTCCCTGTGTTTGTGGCCAATGGACTCCTAAGCTACTAAACCGATTTTAACCAAATTTTGCACGCAGCTTCAGTTTGGTCCAACTTAAATGATAGGATAGTTTTTATCTCAATGTATGACCGCAATATATTTTTTATTGCAAATTATCTATTTAGCTAAAATGTCTTATTGACTAAGCCTTTTTTGACACCTCCAGGGCCGAGCGACATAAAGCACACGTTCTGGCAGCTTCCGGAGCGCAGTAAACAGGTTGTAAGTTAGCGGTGCGTTGAGTGTTATTTGATTTTTTTGTGAAGTAAATTATAAACAAACGCGTTATTTCCCTCGAAATTTATATGTGATAAGCTGTCAGAAACGATGGTCACTTAAGAGTTTTTACGCCTCTGAGGCTGAGAGGTGGAAAGCGCTTGGTGGGATAGCTCCTGGACTGCATTTAACCCTTAACTTCGCAATTTTTTAAATTTCTATGAAAACATTATACCAGTTAGTACTCACGTAATAATAAAGATGAAAAATATTTAAAAAAAAAAGCAGTTTTAAATTGAATTTCAGTCATTTTTTTGTTTGCGGCAACGTACAAATAACATCAAATATCTTAAAAACGTTTTCCAATAGAGAATTAAAATTAATTTTAAATGAATGTAAAATGTTCAAATTTCTTACCTGGTAATTTATATCTTCAATAAACAAGAGGAAGCATAAAATATAATGTATTCTTTTTATAGTAAAGACACAGTTCTGAAGCATCAGATATTTTTATAATCATTGTGATTTCTGGGGAAAATGTGCTGTCAACTAGTGACAAAATTAGCATGTATTTCGTTGCAATAATCTTTTTTTTTTTTAATCAGATAACTGATTTGTATGTAATTTTTTAAAAAAAATGAGTCTTTTAAATTAAAATAATCATATGTTGCAGAAATGCAACAGTGGGAAGTTAAGGGTTAAGTGGCTGGATGGATGGATTTATGGATGGAGCAGTTAGTTGATAAGCAGTCCGAAAAAATTATTTTTTTAACTAGGAATTTTTTTAGCCTCTGTCGCCGGGCGATATAAAGCACATGTTCTGACAGCTTCTGGAGCGCCGTAAAATAGGTTGTAAATACAGAAACAATAATGGATGATTAATGTAGGTACTTATTTTTTTTGTATTTTCTAATAAAAAAAACTTAATAAATTCAAAAATTTGCTTATTTAGTTCCTTTAAGGTGGAACAGAGTTCGCCGGGTCAGCTAGTACCTATATATAAATTGTGTTATAAAACATCTAGAAGAATGAAAATTATAAATGAATCTTATGGTGTGGTGTTGTTTTTACAATATAAAACTGATAGCACATGTTTCAGTTTAAAACTGTAAACGCGCAGTAATAAACTATAAAACTCGCTATTTTGCGGTTATTACTGTAAAATTAGGTATTTTACATTTTATTACCATAAAATTAGCTATATCATACTGTAAAAACAACAGTATAAAACTGGCAGCACAGGTTCCATTTTAAAACAGTAAATTGTACAGTAATGAACTGCAAAACTAGCAATTTTACAGTTTACTACTGGAAAATTAGCAATTTTACAGTTTATTACGGTAAATATACTGTAAAATTAATAATAATGCTCTCGTGAATAAAAAAATTGTGTTACAAAAAAAATCGTCTGACAAAAAAATATTAATTATAATAAATGAATAAAATAAAACAAATAAAGAAATAAACAAAAAAGCGTCTGCACAGTCAGTCATTTTTTTCTGAGCCCGTATTTCCGCCATGTTTGCGGAGTCGGAGGCGGAATCAGAGTCCTCACAAAAGATTATCCAGAAGAGTAATTTTAAATACATTATTTATCAAAACCACGGAGTAGAAAGAAGGAGAGAAATGTTCTACGGATGCGCTAGTTTGAAAGTGGCAACGAATTCTCACACGCCCGCCAGAGGACGCTAGCTGAAACGCTCCCTACTTCCTACGGGATTCAATGTAAATGATACTGAATCTGTCCTCTCTTTAAATGCTGCTATGAGAAAGAAAAAAAAATTTTTTCAACTGGATTTTGATGTAAATCTTCGACTGACATTATGAATTAAGTATGATTTTCATCCCACGAAAATAGGAGCCGTATTTTTTGAGAAATAGGTTTAATCGAATGCACTTACCAACTTGTCAAATCTGACAGAATCTGTCATTTTTTAAAGACTGCTGTTGGCAAGAGTTTTTTTTTTTTTTTCAACTGGATTTTGGTGTAAATCTTCGATTGACATTATGAACTAAATATGACTTTGAAGCTCTCTAAATTGTGATAAATTATGCATGTGGCAAAAAATTAATTATGTCGGTACTTAATTTTTTTTATTAATTAAAAATATTTAGTAGACAAAATAATTATTATAGACTATATTTTCATATTACCTTCTTTTTTACATGTTCATATTTTTATTTAATTACCATTTGTAATCAGTAATTGAAAAATTTATTTATTCATTATTATTATTTTTCTTCGTTTTACCTAATAATAGGAAATTTTATATTTACATAATTTTTACAATTAAAAATATATTCATTGGCTTAATTTTCGAATTTTTTTTATCTTTTTTGCTTAAACCTAGACTAATATAATGTATCTCTAACCAGGGGTGCCCACAAGGGGGGGGATTACAAAGGCACGGTATGTGCCTTTTAATTTCAGAGGCACAAACTGTGCCTTTCATTTTAAATGTGCCGCTTAATTTTCAGAGGCACAAAAATTCAAAATGTGCCTCTTATTTCAGAGGCACAGTTTTAAGAGTGTACTGCCTGTCAAGTTACTGCTACTTCATCATCTTCAGATCCTGATCCATGGAGTGACGACCAAGTAAGAAAAGATCAGCTTGAAGACCCAGACCTAAAGCCTATCATGGAGTTAATGGAAAAGACAGTCGGCGACCTAGTTGGCAAGACATTTCTATCTACAGTCCTGCAACGAAAAGATACTGGGCTCTATGGAAATCTCTCCAGTTGCGAAATGGCGTCCTGTATCGGAAATGGGAATCTGACGATGGTAAAGCATTCAAATGGCAGTTACTCCTTCCCAGATCAAGAATTCCAGACGTTCTAAAGGAGTTGCACAGTAGTCCGACTGGAGGACATTTTGGTGTGTTGAAAACCCTCTGCAAGGTTCGAGAGCGCTTCTTCTGGAGCAAGGCGAAGGATGACGTGGAGAAGTGGTGTCATTCTTGTGACGCCTGTGCTGCCCGTAAAGGACCGAAGAGAAGAAGCCGCGGGAAGCTACATCTTTACAACGTAGGAGCTCCTTTCGAACGAATCGGGATCGACATTCTTGGTCCTCTACCGAAAACTACTGATGGGAACAAATACATCCTCGTTTCCATTGACTATTTCACCAAATGGCCCGAAGCATATTCCATTCCGGATCAAGAAGCTTCCACTGTAGCAGAGACTCTAGTCCAGCATTGGATCTCGAGATATGGGACACCTTTGCAGATCCATTCCGATCAGGGGAGAAACTTCATCTCTGCTGTGTTTAAGGGCCTATGTAAAATCCTCAAAATTGAGAAAACTCGAACGACACCACTACACCCACAATCGGACGGCATGGTGGAGAGATTTAACAGGACGATCCTTAACAATCTCTCGCTTATGGTCTCCAAAATTCAACAGGATTGGGACAAGAAACTTCCTCTGTTCCTGCTGGCCTACCGCAGTGCTGTCCACGAGACCACCGGATATTCCCCATCACAGATGCTCTTCGGACGAGAGTTTCGGCTACCTTGTGATCTCGTCTTCGGTCTCCCTCCAGATGCGCCTTCATCGCCTGAGGAGTACGTCCAGGATCTCCGGGCCCGGTTGGAAGACGTTCATCACTTCGCACGGGAGCGAATCAACATCGCGACGGAGAAGATGAAGACCCGATACGACACAAGGTCCACTGGCCATTACTTTCAAGAAGGTGACAAGGTGTGGCTATGGAATCCCATCCGACGTAAAGGTCTATCACCCAAATTGCAGTCGCATTGGGATGGACCCTACACAGTCCTTCACCGGCTGAACGATGTCGTAGTGAGGATCCAGAAGTCATCACATTCAAAACCTAGGGTTGTACATTATGATCGGCTAGCCCCATACTATGGCCATAGTTCGTAAAATAAATCTAAAGCTACCATGGTAACTTGTTTTTAAATTTTGTAAATAACTTTTGCCTTTAATTGTTTGTAATATTACTTTATCAATGTTATTATTTCTTTCATGTTCTCATTGTTATTGTTTATCATGTTTATGATTGGTTATGATGTAAAGTGTGCATCTGTAAGTTTTCCCTTGCTTCCTTTCTGGGGATTGTAATTCCCGGGACGTGCAGTCCTTGGGAAGGGGGCAATGTTACAAATCTTGTAAATAGTTGTTGTTTTTCCTGCCTTGCATCATTTTCATTAGTTTTGGTTTTATCTGACGTCATGTTGCAAAAGTATCTGAAGATATCACCTTTATCACTAGTATACCGGCCCTGTAACACTTTGTAGTTTTTACACTTGCCCTAACTTTGATAAGCATGAAGACATTTTCGCGTGGTTTTCTTTTTATCACTAGAATTTGTGAATGGATTATGTAAGTTTGTGAATGAACAGAATGCTCCGGATTTTACTAGAATATTGTGGAAATAACTTTTCGAGTATAAATAGCTGGCCTTGAACACAGTCAGTTAGTTATTTTCAGATTTGATCTGGTGACTCGTTTTTATTCGCTTGGGCGGATGTTTGTTTTGCTTTTGTAATTGCTTAATTACTGTTCACGTTAGATACGTGGTGCTGAGTTACTGTTGAGAGAACAGTGTACTGTTTGCTACCTAATTGCTGGATGTTTAGCAATTGTTTCCTGCTCCTTTTGTAAATAAGTGTACATACTTGTAAATAAATTTCTAGTTATTTCCTCAAGATTGGAATGCTCATTTAAGAAAGTTGAAGGTGCTACGGACTCGTTACAGTATTAAATATATTACTTTTATATTTGGAAAGAAGGTGAGTTTTATCTTTTATTCAGAGTTACATACAAACAACTGAAACTCTTATAATGCATCAACATGTAATACAGTTTAGCTTTCAGTATTAATAATGGTATTAAATGTATTACTTTTATGTTTATGAAGAGCGTGAATTTTATCTTTTATTCAGAGTTACATACATACAAACAAAGAAACCCACATGGGAAACTAATAAAAGCGCATTAAAAAGCATCTCGTTTTCTTTTTAATTTCATAATTATTCTTTTTATTTCTTTGGTTTGAACAAACCCAAACATAATAAACATATCGAAAACCAGTGACCTCTAGATAGAGGAACACATTAACTTCATTATTTATGTTCACATAATTATCTATATTTGTGCTAATCTGGTTTTCTGATGGGGGCCCAAATTATTCTATATTTGTTTATTTACAATGATTTCAAAGTCGATTTCAAGAGCTAAGATAGTTGTAAAAGTTTTGGGACTTTTTTAGATGAGTGATTAAGTTATCAATAGGATTTTTATTGATTTTAAACTGAAAAAGCGTCTTCTGTCTCTCCTATATTTGTTATTATTTTCATTTCTTCCGTTTTTTAACGCAATAACGCATACATAATAAAAAAACAAATAAAACTAGTGCCATCTAGGTATAGGAAAATTTCGAAACCTTTTTCTGTATACATAATTTATCTATATTTGTAATAATCAGTTTTTTTGACGAGCTGAAATTATTCTAAACCTGTTTATTTATGGCACACAAAACTGAATTTCAAGAGGTGATATATAAAAAAAAAGTGTTAGGTATTTTTCAGATGGATGATAAGGTTATCAATTGAAATTTGATGACTTTAACCCATTAATGCCTAGCGTCCCTTTTTAGGGACGGTCCAAAAAAGGGTCTGAATTTCCCCAAAATGAACATTTCAACCAAATAATAGTGTTCAATTAGTACCTTGGTATTGTTTCAATTCGTTATTAACAGATTGCAGCACATTAAGATTGTGAAATATGTTCTATGCAGTTTTAATATGATCTTTATCAAAAATGACATCGTTCACAATCTCAAGAAAAAAAGCTAAATTTTCAAAGTTATTCCCAGCTTCCCAGTTTATGTTAATTGCTGATTTTATTTCTTCTTATAAAATGTCTTTTTAAATATTGCATTGTAGGCAGAAAAAAATTTTGGTAAAAAAAGTATGTATCCTCTGGGGTTTATCGTAACTTTTAAAAGACGATTTTTCTTTCTTTAATAAAAAATTTATTTTTTACATAATATTTTTTTCAATTATTTTTCCTGTCCATTAAACACTGTTTGTAACCAGTATACAAAATATCATTGGGAAAAAAAAATGTCAGGCATCAATGGGTTAAAGTCATCTCCCCCCCCCTTTTAAATTTGTTTTTGTTTCTGCCTTTTCTCCTTTTTAATGAACAAACAAACGGAATGAAAACCCTACTCATCTGGATAAAAGAAACGTTTGAAGCTTATTTATTTGCGATGACTTGTGAACACCTACTTATCAAAACTCATACGGATGGTTTTTATGGAGCGCTACTGAAAGAAAACGTTATGTATTGTATGCAGTGCACTGTAAAAAATGAATGTTGCTTTTACAGTATAATACAGCTAATTTTACAGTAATAAACTGTAAAAATTGCTAATTTTACAGTAATAAACTGTAAAATTGCTAATTTTACAGTAATAAACTGTAAAATTGCTAATTTTACAGTGATAAACTGTAAAAATTGCTAATTTTATAGTAATAAACTGTAAAAATTGCTAATTTTACAGTGATAAACTGTAAAATTGCTAATTTTACAGTAATAAACTAAAAATTGCTAATTTTACAGTAATAAACTGTAAAAATTGCTAATTTTATAGTAATAAACTAAGATTGCGAATTTTACAGTTTATTACCGTGCATTTTACAGTTTTAAACAGAAACCTTTGCTGCCAGCTGGCTCGTCATTTAGGGGGGCAAGGGGGCTTTGTTTTCCCCCCTGGCTTTGAGAAATCAATGTATTTGTATATAAGTGGGCGTGGTTCTTCATGTTTTCCGATGACATTGCATTGTGTTTGGACCCTTTGCCCCCCCCCCCCTGGAAAAACTTGAAATGACGGCCCTGGTTGCCAGTACTATACTGTTGTCTTTACAGTATAATAGAGCTAAGTTTTACAGCAATAAACAGTAAAATTGCTATGTAAGAATGAAGGCTTTCACGGCCGGAGTAAATACTAGTTAAGGATTTCGGGCTGTTGTGCCGTGGTCTGAATGGTTTTCATCCATACCTTTCAATCGCAACTGCGGCGGTCATCTTCAGTGGGTGTCGTTGATTAATTTTGAAAGTAAGTTGTAGTAAAATTGCTAGTTTTACAGTTCATTACTGTGCATTTTAGTTTTAAATTGGAAACTCGGCTGTCGATATTATACTGTAAAAAACAACAGTTCATTTTTTGTAGTGTGCCAAGCATGGGATACCGTCAGGTTGGATTTTTTTTCTTTGTGTGTATGTTTTTTTAAGCAATAACGAATTGCTTATTGTTCTCACTTGACTGTAGTTGATTGTCCTATCTAGATAATATATTTCATCTCGCGCTCTGGTTGAAAGAAATTTGGCGACATACATGAAAGCCAAAAGTTTAATTACACTGAAAAGAAAATTATGAATGCTGGATGAGATGAAGTATATAAATACCTTTATGCAAATAAATGCTAAGTTTAATACAACTTTAAAAAAGCCCAAAAACGCAGAGATAATGCAGACATGTGTTTCGGCGTGACATGGAATGCCTTTTCCAATGCATAAAAATTGAGCTTATGAATGCACAGACATCCGACAAAAGCTGGATGGGATATTTATTGCCAATTTGGCATGTTATAAGTTACGATAATTTCCACAAAGGTAGCTTCTAAATGAAAAAGATCGACCAAAAAGTAAATTAGATCGTCAAGAGAAAATTCATCTCACTCAACTTGTAGTACGAATATTTGTTATCACTCTTTTTTGCACATGTTAATCTTTTTTAGAATAAAATGAACTAAAAAAATTAACATTAACCCCTTCAGACCTGGTGTCCTGTATACCGGACAAAAGCTTTGAACAGCTGCTAATCATTTAATAATTGATTAAATTACTTGATTTTTTTTTGTAGTTTACTCTCTTAACATTCTGTATATTATCATCTGTGCAAAAATTTCGAGTTTGAGAATTGGCAATATTCCAAAATATGGATTGGAAGATGGGATTTGACTCGTGTTGCCAACGATAGATTTTTGTCGCAAAGGCGACCTTTTTTTCAGATTTTTTAAAAAAATATATAATCTATTATTTATCGTTTCAAATGCTTATATTATGTTTTGTTATTGTTTGGAGAATATTTTACGATAAAGTTTGATTGATGTTTTATTTTTTTTGCTGAAATATTAATTTCAAAATATGTGTCTGGAAAATTGACACGTCATAACTCTTTTAATTCTTTACTCACAAGCTTGAAATTTTGTTTGTGAGATGCTCTTAGCCATAGTACTTTGTGTACCAAATAGAAACATTTTTGGTTAAATATTTCATAATTCCGACTAAAGGGGTTAAACTATAAGAAACAAAACTAAGGGGTGATCCTAATGAGAATACAGCTGAAATAAAAATATAAATTAATGTTAAACAGTCAATGCTACATACAATAAATATTAACTAGATTCTATGAAGTCTTTAAAATAATGGTATGCACATTAAAAAGCAATACGAATAAAGCAGTTTACTGGATCTAATGAGCTAAAACGCGTATAATAACAAAACAAAACCTAAATGTTAAACTAAAGTGTTTTGAATTCTTATCCTGAACTTTTAATGGAAATTTTGAAAACTGCCATCTATCTTAATTCTAATATGTTGAATAACGAGCTCGAGGTCTTGATTTTCTGTGTTAAATCATAAACCCCATGATCATTGATTAAAAGATTTCGCTCGTTAAATAAACGGGCAATTTTTTGCGATCGAAAATTTCTGAGTTTAATGGTGAGCATAAAATTTTTTATGGCAAAAGTTGAGTGGAAGCTAAAATTAAACATGACTTTTAAATTTATCGTCGGCAAATGATTTATTGCTGCTATGAACTATCCATCTCATGCATTTAAAGTTTTCGAGATTTTAATTTTAAGTGAGCAAATGAATCTCATTTTGTAAGGTTTATTGAAGAAAGACGTTTTGAAAAAATTCTTAATACAAGGCTAGAAAAAAAAAAAAAATCCTATCACATTGACGATTAATAAATAGTGTTTCTGGTTTCACCCCCCCCCCCAAAAAAAAAAAGCTTAACTACAGTACTTCTCATCAATGTCAGTAAAGTATAATGAAAAAGATTATACATCATGAAGAACAATATATGAGTAAAACAAGCTCCACATTTCCTCAAACAAATGTTTTTTTTTCTTTACAAAGGGGCTGCGTAGTGTAAGCGTATCGCCTTTCTGCAGACTCCAGTGCGATCCCCCGACAAAGCATGCAGTCTTTGCACGTGTCACACCATTAAGGGGCTGATGCGTAGGCACAGACAATTTTGGCGCCCAGTAACCGCCAGATGGAGGCACCTGTGCTCTCTTCGATGGGAAACTGCACTAGGCAAGGAGGTTAAAGGGGAGGAGCTAAATCTCTGCTATCTAAAAGTGGCAACGAATTCTCACACGCCGCCAGAGGACGCTAGCTGAAACGCTCCCTACTTCCTACGGGATTCAATGTAAATGATACTGAATCTGTCCTCTCTTTAAATGCTGCTATGGGAAAGAAAAAAATTTTTTTTCAACTGGATTTTGATGTAAATCTTCGACTGACATTATGAATTAAGTATGATTTTCATCCCACGAAAATAGGAGCCGTATTTTTTGAGAAATAGGTTTAATCGAATACACTTACCAACTTGCCAAATCTGACAGAATCTGACATTTTTTAAAGACTGCGGTTGGCAAGAGGTTTTTTTTTTTTCAACTGGATTTTGGTGTAAATCTTCGATTGACATTATGAACTAAATATGACTTTGATCCCACTGAAGTTTTGCCACTTAATTTTTTTGTTAATTAGAAATATTTAGTAGACAAAATAATTATTATAGACTATATTTTCATATTACCCTTTTTTTACATGTTCATATTTTTATTTAATTACCATTTGTAATCAGTAATTGAAAAATTTATTTATTCATTATTATTATTTTTCTTCGTTTTTACCTAATAATAGGAAATTTTATATTTACATAATTTTTACAATTAAAAATATATTCATTGACTTAATTTTCGAATTTTTTTTATCTTTTTTGCTTAAACCTAGACTAATATAATGTATCTCTAACCAGGGGTGCCCACAGGGGGGGGGGATTATAGCGCATGTTGCGCCATAAAAATTTTTGGGGGGGATTTTTTAAAGCTAATTAATTAATTAATTCATTTAGTTAAATTATTGATTAATTTATTTTTTAATTAAAATTATGGGCTGATTTGTTTTGAATAAAAATTATTCATTAATTAATGTTTTTAATCCACATTAGTTCTTTTATTTCTTTATTGTTTTATTTATTTATTTATTTATTTTGTGTGCGTGTGATTGTGCTTGGAATGTCTGGAAAAGAAAAAAAGCGATTCTGTTCTACGTATAATTAGTATTTTTAAAAAAAATAATAATAAATAAATAAATAATATTTACAATTTAAAAAAATAAACAAATATTTAAAAAATATAATATTTTAAAAAATAAATAAAATAAAAAAGAGGGGTAAAAAAATAAAAAGCACAAGAGGGTTGGGAAACATTTTGGGGAGGGGGGATTTGCGCCATTGAGCTTGGGGGGGATGGGCACCCCAGTCTCTAACCCCGTTTAAAATAGACAAAAATCATATTTTAAGATTTAAAAATTCTTTCCAGAAATTTTTGTCTCTGAATTTTTCCTCTCTGTCCTTGCTTCAAATTTTTTTATCATTTTTTTTTTTCATTTAAGATCTGAAATTGACATTATGAATTAAATGTGTTTATTCCCACGGAAGTGAGTGCCGTATTTTTTAAGTGATTTTTTAAATGGCGATAGTCGTAAAAGCTTAAATTATGATACAAAATATAGTTGACGCTCGTTATAGTGACCACTCGTTATAAAGACTGTCTCAATATTACGACCGGTGGGAACCCCCCCCCCCACCCAACTTTATCCCAATATACTCTATGTTCTACCTCTTATAGCGACGACTCGTTATAAAGATCTTTTTTGTGGGACGGAGATGGTCGTTATATCGAGCGTAAACGGGGTTAGAGACAGGAGTGCCCATCCCCCCCAAGCTCAATGGCGCAAATCCCCCCCTCCCCAAAATGTTTCCCAACCCTCTTGTGCTTTTTATTTTTTTTACCCCTCTTTTTTATTTTGTTTATTTTTTAAAATATTATTTATTTTTTTTAAATATTTGTTTATTTTTTTAAATTGTATATTATTTTTTTATTTATTATTATTCTTCTAAAAATACTAATTATACGTAGAACAGAATCGCTTTTTTTCTTTTCCAGACATTCCAAGCACACTCACACGCACACAAAATAAATAAATAAATAAATAAAATAATAAAGAAATAAAAGAACTAATGTGGATTAAAAATATTAATTAATGAATAATTTTTATTCAAAACAAATCAGCCCATAATTTTAATTAAAAAATAAATTAATCACTAATTTAAATAAATGAATGAATTAATTAATTAGCTTTAAAAAATCTCCCCCCCCCCAAATTTTTATGGCGCAACATGCGCCATAATCCGCCCCCCCCCCTGTGGGCACCCCTGGTTAGAGATACATTATATTAGTCTAGGTTTAAGCAAAAAAGATAAAAAAAATTCGAAAATTAAGCCAATGAATATATTTTTAATTGTAAAAATTATGTAAATATAAAATTTCCTCTTATTAGGTAAAAACGAAGAAAAATAATAATAATGAATAAATAAATTTTTCAATTACTGATCACAAATGGTAATTAAATAAAAATATGAACATGTAAAAAGAAGGTAATATGAAAATATAGTCTATAATAATTATTTTGTCTACTAAATATTTTTAATTAATAAAAAAATTAAGTGGCAAAACTTCAGTGGGATCAAAGTCATATTTAGTTCATAATGTCAATCGAAGATTTACACCAAAATCCAGTTGAAAAAAAAAAAAACCTCTTGCCAACCGCAGTCTTTAAAAAATGACAGATTCTGTCAGATTTGGCAAGTTGGTAAGTGCATTCGATTAAACCTATTTCTCAAAAAATACGGCTCCTATTTTCGCGGGATGAAAATCATACTTAATTCATAATGTCAGTCGAAGATTTACATCAAAATCCAGTTGAAAAAAAAAATTTTTCTTTCCCATAGCA
Source organism: Uloborus plumipes (assembly GCA_038373865.1). Lineage (NCBI taxonomy): Eukaryota > Metazoa > Arthropoda > Arachnida > Araneae > Uloboridae > Uloborus > Uloborus plumipes. The sequence continues at coordinate 26,588 of JAXGGA010011432.1, read as the reverse complement.
GCATTTAAAGAGAGGACAGATTCAGTATCATTTACATTGAATCCCGTAGGAAGTAGGGAGCGTTTCAGCTAGCGTCCTCTGGCGGCGTGTGAGAATTTGTTGCCACTTTCAAACTAGCGCATCCGTAGAACATTTCTCTCCTTCTTTCTACTCCGTGGTCTAACCACTGCCCCATTCCGTCGGCTAAATTAATAAGTGTTTTTAATGAAAGCTTATTCGAAACAAACATAGAATACATCGTTTCTCTCCCTTACTGATTTCGTGGTCTGTTAATTTCTGCTACTTCTCAAAACATTAATTTGAACGCTTTTTTCCCACTTTACGTTATGCTTATGCAGCAAAAATGAACTGTTGTTTTTGCAGTATAATACTGGCAGTCGAGATTCCAATTTAAAACTGTAAAATGCACGGTAATAAACTGTAAAACTAGTAATTTTACTGTTTCATATTGTAAATATAGCAATTTTAGTTTATTGCCGTAAAATTTAGCTGTATTATACTGTAAAAACAGTTGTATAATACTGGCAGAAGAGGTTCTAGTTTAAAACTGTAAAATGCAAGGTAATAAGCTGTAAATTTAGCAAATTTACAGTTATTACTGTAAAATTAGAAATTTTACAGTTTATTACTATAAAATTAGCAATTTTAGTTTATTACTGTACAATTAGCAACATTTTTACAGTTTATTGCTATAAAATTAGTTGTAGTATACTGTAAAAACAACATTCATTTTTCACTGTGTAGTTATTATCGCATTCAACATCTGTTTTAAACGTCATTGAAAATAATGCATTAATTTCTCTTGATATATATTAGAACAGTTGCAATGGTAGAAAATAACAGTAATTATTTTTGTCTATTAATATCAGTTTTTTTCCAACTTACTTGGAATTTCAAAGGACGTTTTGCTTATCTTTTTTAATCGGGATTTTTAATGCATTACTCGTATTTCGTTCTTCCAAATACAGATTCTGTGTATCAATTTTAAGCCGAAAGACGAAACTGTCATCGAGTTATCTAAGTGAAAAGAGGGATAGGGTGAGTTCTGGTAAGTGCGTACCCTTTTTTTCAAAGTTCATGTTCTCAAGGATGCTGCTATGTTGAAAAATCTTGTGCACTCACAATTTTTTTTTAGTTTTCTTTCCAGATCCTTTACTAAGATTTTCAAGCATACAATATGTTAAATAAACCATAAGCATAGGTTTTGTGACCTGGTTTATGACACCTATTCTAATGTACGCACTTTCCCTACCTAGCGGGGTAAGTGCGTCCACCTTAAATTATGTGAATGTGAGCAGGAAAAAACTTCTGGCACACATTAAATATGTTAGGTAATTGCCTTGGGATAATTCCTAATACTAGAGATCAGCACTTGTTTGCATGGATGAAACGCAATCAGTGATACCCCACGTGTCTTGCGAACAACTGTGATTTGAAGATTGCGAGAGTTGTGTCTGTGATTCTTCCTTTGTCCTTTTAATAAGACCAAGTGAGCAAATGTAAGTTGTTTTCATTTAGTAATAATCACCTATAGTCTACATAGTTTATTTTGGTTTAATACATTAATCAGTCTGTGTTTAAGCCAGGGTTCGCACTTACCCCTTCTTAAATGTAAGATGAGACATGTGCGTCCAATAGCGTTGTTGTAAGTGCGTACCCCTGTGATTTTCTTTAATTCTATTTGTATAGTAGATCGTTAGGTGACCTGAGTGAACAATTCGTTTCTTTCTTTTTTTTTTTTTTTGAATAAATACAGTTTAAAATATTTTTCTTATTAGAATCAGCAGCAGTAAGAAAAAACACAAAATAAAGAGCAAAAAAGAAAAAAAAATATTGATCATGATATAATACTTGTACTTTTTCTTCCTTATACATTGAAACAGTTTTTCACAAGGTGTTCTTAATTTTCTTAAATATAATTGATTCATTACTCCACCTTCGTTTTTTCAATCAGTTGGCTCCTTATTTAATGTTTCACTTAATTCCATTGCTTCATTTGTCCTTCTGGTTTAATTAAGTGTAGCTTATGATCGCTATTTTCAACGAAAAATTTACTAACTGATATCTAAAAGCCAATATATTTCAGAGGTAATGAATGAAATTGAAATCTTATGCCGCATTCAATGTAAATATAAATACTTGATGGAAATGACGTCGGATTTATAATCGGCTTATAAAAGAGTTATAAGCAAAATTAAAGGTGAATTACGAGAGTCGGATTTTCCACGTAATGGTACACACTTGCCTCATCATAATGTTACGCACTTGCTCCGCATAATAGTACGCATATGCCTCATGATAGTGGTACGCACTTGCCCCATCAATAATGGTACGCACTTACCCTCACCTTACTTTAAAGAAAGGGAAAGTGCGTACCGTCATATAAACAAATTTTAGTTAGAGTATTTGATCAAAATACCCCATGTATGTTATTAGTAGCTATTACTCAAAAGAAACAACTTGCATTTCTTGACTTCAATTGCTTGGTATGACTACAAGAGAAACTGAAACAAAACCTTCTCAATCTTTACTTTAGAGTTTTTTTGAAGACATTTAAGTTGTCTCTGATTGTGTTTCGTCTATTGAATCCAGGCCTGAATTCTACCTATTGAAATTATCATTAGACAGTTATCTAACATAGTCGATGTGTTGCAGAAGCCATTTCAAGACAGTGTTCATATAATTCCCAGTGGACGCACTTACCAGAGCTCACCCTAGTGAATTTTTTTTTCGAAAGAATTAACGTAACTATACTCTTTGCTTTCGCTATTATAAATTGCACTGTCAGTTTTAGGACACAATTAAAAAAATTCTGCCTCATTTTAAATAATTCTATTTAAAATTTAACGAATGTCACTAAAAACAAAAGAAAGTGGACGTGTATTATTTTTTTCAGGCATGTGAAAGTTATATCTATCTACCTGTTTAACTATACTAAAATGCAACGTTTCTTGACAGAAACATCGTGACGTTTGCGTGACGTTAGCCTATGAAAAACGAGCTAGATAAAACGTCACAGCCGACTTGGCGAATAAGAGGAGATCGCTGACTGCTTGTGAGCTATTATTGGCTCCGCCCGTAGTGACGTCAGTGCCAAGTTAAATTGCTGCAAAGTATACCTGTTTCATATAAAAATAATCTCTTCATATAAAAATAATCTTGTAATAAATTGAAAACGCAGCGCCCTCTACCTTCCGGCTACCTACCGGCTAAGAAGGTAGAGGGCGCTGCGTTTTCAATTTAAAATCTTACAGCCGTTCGAAATTTCGCATCAGTCGCCAAATTAATCAACGACACCCACTGAAGATGACCGCCGCAGTTGCGATCGAAACGTATGGATTAAAGCCATTCAGACCACGGCACAACAGCCTGGAATCCTTAACTAATATTTACACCGGCCGTGAAAGCCTTCATTCTTACAATTTAACAGTTAATTGCCGTAAAATTTTAGCATTATTACACTGTAAAAACAACATTATAATACTGGCAGCAGAGGTTCCAGTTTAAAACTGTAAAATGCACGGTAATAAACTGTTAAATTATCAATTTTACAGTTCTGCAAAATTAGCAATCTTACAGTTTAGTTAGTACAGTTTAGTTTTATTACAGTGAAGTTAGCAATTTTTACAGTTTATTACCATAAAATTAGCTGTATTATACTGTAGAAACAGCATTCATTCTTTACAGTGCACGCACAAGAGCAAACGTATCAGGGCACTGCATGACTTCGTGCGTCTATATTATCGCGAGGGCTCCACTATAAGCGACGAAATGATGATTAAAAATGTATTTCAGAAAGTATTTTTCTTTTTTTTTTTTGAAAAATTCGCCCCAAACAAATTTATGACCAAAAATGACTCAGCGTCCTTTTTTTCAGAAAATGTGTTCCCCCAAAATTTAAGCTTGATTTAGAAATGAGTTTTTCAAATAAAAAATAATTTTGTTTTCTACTCTGTATATTCTCAATATGAAAGATTTTTTTTTATAGCAACGATTAAAAATAGATAGCAAATAAATTAAAAATTACAAGCGTTGTTTTTCTAGTAGAGTCTTTATATAGATACTTTTTTCGTTCCTTTGCTTCACCTAATAAATCACGAAGTTTATCATGGAAAAAGTCACAGTTCCACATTGAAAAAATGCTCTATTTTTAAACTTTTCAACTAAAAAAAAAGGGATAATTTCCTGCCTGGTAAATTGAAACTAAATGTGAAATGTATTTCAAATGAAATGTGGAAATCTATCAATTTTTTACAGCTTTTGAGCTCGTGAAACCTTTTAATGCTCATTTACGTTGAAAAGTGTTTTAACAATTCGATAATGAAAAAGTCAAAAGGAAATTGCTCTGAAAGATAAATCTGAAAAGGATTACCAGGAAATGTAGTATTTAGATAAAAAATTGTTTTGCTAAAATGGAATTAAAAAAGAAATGTATCATTTGGCACTGCTCTAGAAAAACTTCGCAATTTCAAAGGCATATTTAATAGCGATAAAAGATTTGGTGTGATGTAATTTTAGTCCTTAATTTCACCGAAATTCCAATTTCGCCGTATGGTATTTTTAACCTCCAATGCAACAAGGAAGGGGGTTAACGAATTTGACGTGTCCGTGGCACTATACCGCTTAAACGGATGAACTATAATTTTTAAAATTCTCCCTTTTTTGCAAAAGAAAACCTGATCGAGAGTGTTCTTAGACTGGGCTCTTCTTTGAATAATTTTAATTCGCAACTCTAGAGAGAGATCGAATATGCTACCTTGCGGTGCTTTGCAGAACTACCGAGTAAGGTAAAACATTGCGTTCCACGTGAGTGGCTGTGGTAGTAACAGCCCTAGCAGCATCATCTCAACATCCGATGATCGGCCATTCATCGAAACCCGATGAAATTCTCATCGGCCGATGATCCAATATGTCTCATCGGCCAAGCAGAATCCGAGCAGCAAAATCCGATGAGAATACGATGAGATTTGGAGCAATTTACGAGCAGAACAGTCCCGTGCCGAGGAATTTCATCGGGAAACTTGATCGGAAGGATATCGTTTTCAGATGGAATATAGCTCGGCTTATTTTCATCGGGAAAGTTGATCGGAAGGATATCGCTTTCCGATGAAAAGTAGCTCATCGAAAACCGTGCTCGGATACTGATGGGAACGATGTCATCGTGCGTTACAGGATCAGTTTACGAGGAGTTTGTTGATCGGCCGAGCAAAATCCGATGAGTTGATGCTACTTGGGAGAAAGTAGCACTTTCATGTACACAAACTTGCATGCAGTTCTCAGCAACTATATCCTATTTACATAGTAATAACTTTCTACTCTATGAAATATTTAAACACTAAAAACTTTCTAAGAAACTGGAGTTGTTGAATGAAAAAAACCTAAATATGAAAACGTTCGATGACTTATGGTTAAAAATACACTGTAAAAATAACTGTTGTTTTCCAGTACAATGCAGCTAGTTTTATAGTAATTTTACAGTTATAAGCTGCAAAATTGCTAATTTTACAGTAATAAACGAAAATTGCCAGTTTTATAGTGATAAACTGTAAAATTGCTAATTTTACAGTAATAAACGAAAATTGCCAGTTTTATAGTGATAAACTGTAAAATTGCTAATTTTACAGTAATAAACGAAAATTGCCAGTTTTATAGTGATAAACTGTAAAATTGCTAGTTTTACAGTTCATTTCTGCGCATTTTACAGTTTTAAACTGGAACCTCTGCTGACACTATTATACCGTTGTTTTTACAATACAATGCAGCTGATTTTATGGTAATAAACTGTAAAATAGCTAAATCTATAAAATTATTAGTCTTACAGTAATAAACTGAAAAATAGCTCGTTTTGCAGTTTAGTGTTGTGATAAACTGAAGCATATGCTTTCAGTATTATACTTTAAAAACAACAACTTATTTTTGCTGTGTACTTTTCAATCCCAATACGTCTCTTTAAGCTTTTCCTTTTCTCTCAATGAATTACAAATCCATCTTTACACAATGCAGACATAGTGAACGGAAGCCTTTAAGAAGCCATCGCTTGTTTCAAGTCGTTGGCGCTCTCCCCCTATTTAAATCCCATAGATCATACATCCCATACATCAAGGGAATTGCTACCCATAATTTCCGTCATACGCATTCTCCAGGACCTCAGATATCCAGATTTCACTGATTGACGACGAGTGTGCCGGCTTTTCCAAAGATTATCTGGATTGTTATGTGCTCAGAATGCTCAGTTGTGTATAGATTGTACTGCGGCAAATGGTTCAGATATATAGCCTATTAATCTTCATACAAATCGTTAGCGAAACACGAAGATGTACTGTCCTGATCTTCAGGGATCATCCTGCTTAATTTATATGATTTATGTTTATGTGACTATTTTTGATCTTTTGTTGCTTTATTTTCATTCTTGTTATTATCCTCAGCTAAAGAATATGATTAAAATATCTTGTTATAAAAACAGTTTATTGAAGACCATTATTTCATTTTGAAAGAAAGCTTATCCCCAGGTAGCATAAAAAACGTTTTATAAACGTTTTTAACCCGTTGTCACGACGTTAATAACCATTTTACAACCTTTAAAAAACGAAGTGTGCTACTTGGGTCAGTTTATTGAATTAAATTAAGGTTTGACAAAGCTTTATCTCACAAAAATTGCCAATAACTACAAGCAACTGTTTCGTGGTTACACGGAACCACTTTTTTAATGCAGTGAAGTGTGAGCTTTTGGATGAAAAGCCATCCTATTCTCGGATGAATTTGCTGTGTGTGATTTTAAAGAGAACTCAAAATTATTAAACGAATAACTTCAAAAGTAAAATATGCAAAAGAGCTTTAAACTTTCGACACATTTATATCTCCTCTTTTTACTAAATTTTGCTATTTCAAAAGGTGTTTAATGTTACATTCTCAAAGAAAATTCAAATCTTTAATTCCTTCAAAAGGAAACTAAATCACAGAATTATCTATCGAAAAGTTTTAATTACCTTTGCTGCAGGCTATAGCTCTGTCCTCGAGGGACTCGTACCCATTCACTGCAAATTTATTTCAAATAATAGGAGCACATTTCATCTCATTAACTTATATAGTACAGTCATATTAAGTTTCGCATCCACAATCGTTTCGGGCTTGTGAACCAACTGATTTAATCTAACAAGTGGCAGACATCATAATTAAAAGTTAATCATTCATTTGGTTTCAATTACCTGGTGACTGATTGTTTTACAACTCAGGTATAATAGTAAAGTTATTGGATTTCACTTTCTGAGGATTTAGACTATTAGCTAAATAAATATTTAAATGACGAATGTAGAGGAGTAATTATGAGTAACTAATCTAATTGATTTCCCTTAATTGGAGACCAATTATTGAAAGCGTCAATTCATCATTTAAACTCAGGATGGTTTCTTTATGTTTCACATGTGTTAGAAACTGTCACAAGCAAAACCAGAAGTGCTGCTCCTATTCATTTAAAGGTTTATATTACTTTTAATGAGGGTGAAGCAGATTTTAAATGCAATAAACATTATGGAAGTAATAATTAGGAATGTTTTTTAATTCCTTCTTGATGGTTTTAGATTTTGTAATTTCGTCAGCTATTTCCATAAAGGAATATTGCTAAATCATCTGGGATTTTCTCATATAACGTGGGTTTTGGAAATGGCTGAAGGCATGGGACAATTGGGACATCCCTCCTTCCCTCGTTTATGAAATATCATTAAGTACACCGTGAAGATATTTTTTATAAAAGAATTCAATCATTTCGACTGTCAAACAAAAGGCCGCTCAATATCGATGCCAAATAAATCTGAGCTTTATCTGATTTTGTTCTTTGCCTATCAAAGATATCGTGCAAATTTATTCAAAATATTACAAATAGTAGTACTATTAATGGTAATTAGGACAATCAGGTTACTTTTGTGAGCAAGTTTACGAGTTTTAGGAAACTCATAATTTGAAAGTTAATAGTATCTGTAAATACTTTTAGATTTAAATGAACTCAAGGATAATAGTTTTTTAGTAATTTAGCATTTGGGTCTTTTCATAGAAATGTCAACCTCAGCCGAGGAAAAAAAAATACCGAAAGTGAAAAAAAAGTGAAAAAAGTATCAAAAAATAAATAAATAAATAAATAAATAAAAATCATACAGCATAAGAAGTTTAAAAAAATTGAAAACGGTATTGTAATTATCACTGAGATTAGCCATAATAAATAGTTTGTAGTGTGTTTACTGCTTGTTATTCGATAGTTACGTTAGTCACTCTCCATCTTGAGTAAAAGTGACATTTAAGACAAAAAAAATTAAGATTTAATAAATATGTTTTATGTTTTTAAAAGACTAGAAAATATCGTGTTTGTACGCTAGTTAGGGTGTTTTATTCACTAGGCTGATACACCTTTTTGAACTCTTTTTAAAATTTGACGCAGAGGAAATTTGAGTGGAAGTATTTCTCACAATAATATTAATAAAATAACCACATATATATGGTTCATTGCAAAAATGCATTATCTCCCGGTCAATGATTTCGCCATGTCTCATCATATAAAGCGCTTTGGAAATATTTCCTTAGGAAAAAAAAACTATAAATCTTCAGTTAGTATTTGTTGTTAGATATTTGTCTTTGGCAAACCGAGTTTCATCGCTTTTGCACTAAAAGATATAATTAAATGTGATACCATTTAGCAAATAAATACGCATTTAAAAAATCTGGAGTTACACATTTGTCAATTCAAATATTTTTACTGCCATACGACAGATGTTCGTTTTTAATGATGCAATGAATTTTCGAAAATTGACATTGCACGCAAGGGTTTATTTACTCTGGTCGGTCAACATAATACAAAGTAGGTCAAAAGTTTAAAACTTGTTAAAATATCCGCAAATACTTAACGTGTAAAGTTAATCAATAATGCCACTAACATAAAATACAATGTCAAAAAACATTTTGCTCTAAAGGAAAGTAAGTTTTTTATGATAGGGATTGGCGTTGTCCTGTCATGTCTCATATCCATATGCTTATTTGGAATACTAATATGATAAAACAAGAGGTCTACATCCTTGCATTCCTCATATCACGAAAATTTGGGAAGATTTGATTTATTCTTGCAGCCAAAGAACATTAAAAAGGCGGAGAACAAGCATTTGAGAGCTTGTTCAAAAAAAGTTACCTACTGCTGGATAGCTTTCAAGATAAAGCAGATTATCATTCTTTGTTACTAAGAACAGTTTTTAACAGGAATTCAATCGTTGTAGTATTTTGTTATAAACAAAACAATATAAAAAGTGATACAAATTTTCTTAATTGAACATCGACGAAAATAAATGAATAAGAAAATGAATCAATAAATAAAAAGTAAATTAAAAGGAAAAATTAATAAAAGTAAAATGATATTAATAACAGAAGAACGTCAAAAAGCCAAAGTCAATGGAAGCATAGGTGGTTCGTTTTTTCAAAGTAGTTGGATTTTCAAAACTAACAAAGGAAATACCGTTTAGAAAAATAATTTTTCATTAAATCAAATAAAGTGCTAATAAGATAACTATGATATAACTCACCATACAATAACGCTGCAATATGAAATGACATTTTTTGACAGCATTTAACGAAAATTTACTGGACTTTCAGGAAGCATATTTAAGCTCAAGGGATATTTAGTGTATTTAAGGTATCCGAGAACTCCCTTTTTTTTTTGAAATTTTATTTTAAAACAGCGACAGTGTATTTTATAATATGATTTTAATAAACGTTAATTACGAACTAACGCTTTCAAAAATAATTGTATAAAACTTTGTGGAAACGATACGAATCCGCAACATTTTAAGGAAAATTTTCAAAAACTTCAAAAATGATACAAAATAAATTATTTAAATGTTTTCAACGAAGAGACCACCAACTCTCATTTAAGGAATGTACCACAGTTTTGAGCATGTCTTATAGATTTTAATTTTTAGAAATAAATAAATTAATTATTTCAATAACTAGCAGACTATTTACAATGCCAAATACCTTAATACATAAAAATTACGTGTCCCTGTGTTTGTGGCCAATGGACTCCTCAGCTACTGAACCGATTTTAACCAAATTTTGTACGCAGTTTCAGTTTGGTCCAACTTAAATGATAGGATAGTTTTTATCTCAATTTAGGACCGCAATATATTTTTTATTGCAAATTATCTACTTAGCTAAAATGTCTTATTAACTAAGCCTTTTTTGACACCTTCATGGCTGAGCGACATAAAGCACACGTTCTGGCAGCTTAAGGAGTGAAGTAAACAGGTTGTAAGTTAGCGGTGCGTTGAGTGTTATTTGACTTTTTTGTGAAGTAAATTATAAACAAACGCGTTACTTCCCTTGAAATTTATATGTGATAAGCTGTCAGAAACGATTGGCATTTAAGAGTTTTTTCGCCTCTGAGGCTGAGAGGTAGAAAGCGCTTGGTGGGATAGCTCCTGGACTGCATTTAAGTGGCTGTTCTTCTTACTACTATGAAAAAAGGTTTGTTTGGATGGATTTATGGATGGAGCAGTCAGTTGATAAGCAGTCCGAAAAAATTATCTTTTTAACTAAGCCTTTTTTGAGCCTCTGTCGCCGGGCGACATAAAGCACATGTTCTGACAGCTTCTGGAGCGCAGTAAAATAGGTTGTAAATACAGAAACAAGAATGGATGATTAATGTAAGTACTTAATTTTTTTTTTGTATTTTCTAATAAAAAAAACTTAATAAATGTAAAAAATTTGCTTATTTATTACCTTTAAGGCGGAACAGAGTTCGCCGGGTCAGCTAGTACGTTATAAAGTATTGCTGAAGCGATTACTATTTTAACATATTCTCTAGAAACCAGTAAAAAGACAAAAAAAAAAAAAAAAAAAATTGCAAAGCTTCTAAAAAAATGGGATTATAAGATTTTCAGATTTCAGACTATTTTTTTGAAGTAAGAAAAATTCATAAAAAAACACAGAAAAATGTCTTTTTAGGTTGAAACTATGTTGTGCTTATCCTAAATTATGCTCATAAAAAGACAAAGTTTACAGCAATCGTCAACCATAATGGTTTTATAAAGCGAGACTCTTTTCCTGTAGCATAAAGGAAATAAATTGTCATTTAGTCAAAAATGCTCATTTAACGTATATAATAAACAGTGTGTTACGAATCGCCGCCACAGGGAGCATTCCGGGGCTATATAAGAGCTGCATTGCTTGGAAGATCCATGTTCAGGTGTGTGTTTATCTGTTTATGTTCAATGTTCTGTTCATCATCTGAAGGGTGCCAGCTAGCCCTTATAATTCTAGAAACGGTCAAACTGCCCTGCTACAGTAATTTATTTTAAAGTTTTAATAAATATGTAGTTTTATACTGTGTTATTCATTGGAACCACCGAACGCAAGCTACAAGTGAATTGAAAAGTTGTTTTTTTTACAGTGCTCACTATAACGAACGTACTTCATTTAGAATTCCTTAAATGATGAATCATGCAGCATGCTAATAAAACGACATAACTTACCTGAAGATAAAGGACGAGCTTACAGGTAATGCTGCCGAAAAACCACGTTTTTGTGACATCCCACAGCACGGTTGGTGGTAGACATATGAGGATAACCAGAAAATCAGCAACGGCCAGGTTCACGATGAAATAATTGGTCACTGTCCTCATGGTGTGATTGCGGTACACGGACACACAAACCAGGGCATTGCCCACCAGGCCCACTAGGAATACCGTGACATGCAGTGTTATGAGGATCCATTCAGGGGACGAGGGAAATATGTATTCTTCGATCATCGCCAAGTAGTCTTCGTCCGAAACGCAGTATTCATTCGTGCAATCTGCTGAAGTGGAGTTCACAGAACTGTTGGTCCCATTGTCCACTATGGCGTCGTAGACAGCAATAACAGAGTCTGTAGTGAAAACAGCCATTTTAGGGGTCGTTAAATGGATGATATGCGAGATTTTACAATGAAAGTGGCATTTCTTGCGGTACCACAACCAGTCACTGCATCAGAAATTCAACTCTCAAAAAGATACATTTGTAGGAGACATCTTCAAGATAAATGTCCCTCTTTAATTTGTACTCTTAAAGTACCACAGTCGATCAGTGCGTCAGAAACTCAACTCTCAAAAGATGCATTTTTCAGAGACATCTTCAAGATAAATGGCACTCTTCAATGTATACTCACAAAGTACCACAGTTAATCAATGCATCTGAAACTTAACTCTCAAAAGATACATTTGTAAGAGACATCCTCAAGATAAATGGCCTTCGTCAATGCATACTCTTTAAGTACCACAATCAATCAATGCAGCAGAAACTCAATTCCCAAAAAGATACATTTGGAACTGATATCTTCAAGATAAATGGCCTTCCTCTATGTATATGTACATTGTCCAGGTACCACAATAAATCAATGCATTAGAGACCTAATTCACAAAAGATACATTTGGAGATGATATCTTCAAGATGAATAGCATTCGTCAATGTAAATTTTTCATGTCCCGCATTCAACCAATGCACCTGAGACTTAATTCCAAATTGATAAATTTGGAGACAAAATCTTCAAAATAACGGCATTCTTCAAAGTATATCCTGCAGGTATCATAATCAATCAATGTATCAGGAGCTAGATTCCAAATAGCTGCATTTGGGAGAGATATCTTCAAAAAAACTAGTTAGTACATCAGATACATTATTACAAAATAATACAGTTAGATGACTTGTTTTCAGATAATTCAACAGAAGCTCAATTAAGCTCAGGTGAGGTAATATGTATTTTATGCTATGATGATAATGTAACGGTAATATTAAGCTCTGCACGTTTTAAAGCATTTGAATTATAACACAGACGTGCTTTTAGTGGCAAATAGCTGTAAATGAAATGGTATTTCACATTGTCAATATTATGTATATGAGTGCACGAATGTAACAATGCTTCTTATTCATAATAGCAAATTTCACTTTTTAAAGAAAACTATACTTTGTTCATCTACTATGTTCGCTACGTCCAGCATAAGTTTTTGTAAAAAATAGAAAGAAGAAGAAGGAAAATAAATCTTCATTGTAAGTAGGTACTTGAGACTTGATTTAATATCAGTTTGTCACATTTCCCTCTTTTCAAATTTCTCAAAAGGACTTATGCTTGAGCAGAAGCACTTCCGTAATAAATCTTTCGGATATTGTTTAACCAGGAAAGATTAAATTAATTTCAGTTAAATGTGTGCAATGGTATATTTTTGAAGAATACAGTCAGCATTTGCAAGAATGATACTCAGAACATTTCATTGGCAAACACCTAAAATACAAAAATAAAACAATAAATATTCTTCATGAAAAAAAAAAAAAAAATCAATTGTTGGTAAACTATAGAAAAATTCAAAATGATTTAAATTGTTATCTGTTTCCACCTTATGTTTTTTAGCAAATAAAATGTTCATAATTAATACACTCTAAAAATAGATGTTGTTTTCACAGTATAATGCAGCTAATTTTACAGTAATAAATTATAAAATTGCTAATTTTACAGTGATAAATTGTAAAATTGCTAATTTTACAGTAGTAGACTATAAAATTGCTAGTCTACAGTAATAATTTGTAAAATCGCTAATTTTACAGTAGTAGACTATAAAATTGCTAGTCTACAGTAATAAATTGTAAAATCGCAAATTTTACAGTAGTAGACTATAAAATTGCTAGTCTACAGTAATAAATTGTAAACTCGCTAATTTTACAGTAGTAGACTATAAAATTGCTAGTCTACAGTAATAAATTGTAAAGTCGCTAATTTTACAGTAGTAGACTATAAAATTGCTAGTCTACAGTAATAAATTGTAAAGTCGCTAATTTTACAGTAGTAGACTATAAAATTGCTAGTCTACAGTAATAAATTGTAAAGTCGCTAATTTTACAGTAGTAGACTATAAAATTGCTAGTCTACAGTAATAAATTGTAAAATCGCTAATTTTACAGTAGTAGACTATAAAATTGCTAGTCTACGGTAATAAATTGTAAAATCGCTAATTTTACAGTAGTAGACTATAAAATTGCTAGTCTACGGTAATAAATTGTAAAATCGCTAATTTTACAGTAGTAGACTATAAAATTGCTAGTCTACAGTAATAAATTGTAAAATCGCTAATTTTACAGTAGTAGACTATAAAATTGCTAGTCTACAGTAATAAATTGTAAAATCGCTAATTTTACAGTAGTAGACTATAAAATTGCTAGTCTACAGTAATAAATTGTAAAATCGCTAATTTTACAGTAGTAGACTATAAAATTGCTAGTCTACAGTAATAAATTGTAAAATCGCTAATTTTACAGTAGTAGACTAAAATTGCTAGTCTACAGTAATAAATTGTAAAATCGCTAATTTTACAGTAGTAGACTATAAATTGCTAGTCTACAGTAATAAATTGTAAAGTCGCTAATTTTACAGTAGTAGACTATAAAATTGCTAGTCTACAGTAATAAATTGTAAAGTCGCTAATTTTACAGTAGTAGACTATAAAATTGCTAGTCTACAGTAATAAATTGTAAAGTCGCTAATTTTACAGTAGTAGACTATAAAATTGCTAGTCTACAGTAATAAATTGTAAAGTCGCTAATTTTACAGTAGTAGACTATAAAATTGCTAGTCTACAGTAATAAATTGTAAAGTCGCTAATTTTACAGTAGTAGACTATAAAATTGCTAGTCTACAGTAATAAATTGTAAAATCGCTAATTTTACAGTAGTAGACTATAAAATTGCTAGTCTACAGTAATAAATTGTAAAATCGCTAATTTTACAATAGTAGACTATAAAATTGCTAGTCTACAGTAATAAATTGTAAAATCGCTAATTTTACAGTAGTAGACTATAAAATTGCTAGTCTAAAGTAATAAATTGTAAAATCGCTAATTTTACAGTAGTAGACTATAAAATTGCTAGTCTACAGTAATAAATTGTAAAATCGCTAATTTTACAGTAGTAGACTATAAAATTGCTAGTCTACAGTAATAAATTGTAAAATCGCTAATTTTACAGTAGTAGACTATAAAATTGCTAGTCTACAGTAATAAATTGTAAAATCGCTAATTTTACAGTAGTAGACTATAAAATTGCTAGTCTACAGTAATAAATTGTAAAATCGCTAATTTTACAGTAGTAGACTATGAAATTGCTAGTCTACAGTAATAAATTGTAAAATTGCTAATTTTACAGTAATAAATTGTAAAATTGCTAATTTTACAGTAGTAGACTATGAAATTGCTAGACTACAGTAATAAATTGTAAAATTGCTAATTTTACAGTAGTAGACTATAAAATTGCTAGTCTACAGTAATAAATTATAAAATTGCTAATTTTACAGTAGTAGACTATAAAATTGCTAGTCTACAGTAATAAATTGTAAAATTGCTAATTTTACAGTAGTAGACTATAAAATTGCTAGTCTACAGTAATAAATTATAAAATTGCTAATTTTACAGTAGTAGACTATGAAATTGCTAGTCTACAGTAATAAATTGTAAAATTGCTAATTTTACAGTAATAAATTTTAAAATTGCTAATTTTACAGTAGTAGACTATGAAATTGCTAGACTACAGTAATAAATTGTAAAATTGCTAATTTTACAGTAGTAGACTATGAAATTGCTAGTCTACAGTAATAAATTGTAAAATTGCTAATTTTACAGTAATAAATTGTAAAATTGCTAATTTTACAGTAGTAGACTATGAAATTGCTAGACTACAGTAATAAATTGTAAAATTGCTAATTTTACAGTAGTAGACTATAAAATTGCTAGTCTACTGTAATAAATTATAAAATTGCTAATTTTACAGTAGTAGACTATGAAATTGCTAGTCTACAGTAATAAATTGTAAAATTGCTAATTTTACAGTAATAAATTGTAAAATTGCTAATTTTACAGTAGTAGACTATGAAATTGCTAGACTACAGTAATAAATTGTAAAATTGCTAATTTTACAGTAGTAGACTATAAAATTGCTAGTCTACAGTAATAAATTATAAAATTGCTAATTTTACAGTAGTAGACTATAAAATTGCTAGTCTACAGTAATAAATTATAAAATTGCTAATTTTACAGTAGTAGACTATGAAATTGCTAGTCTACAGTATTGAACTGTAAAATTGCTAGTTTCAGTTTATTAATCCATTAATGCTTAGCGTCCCTTTTTAGGGACGGTCCAAAAAGTGTCTGAATTGACCAAAAATGAACATTTCAACCAAATAATAGTGTTTAATTATTATTTTGGTATTGTTTTAATTCATTATTAACAGATTGCAGCACATAACCATTGTGAAGGGTGTTCTGTAGCCGTGTAACCAGTGCACAAAATATCTTTGTGAAAAAACATTTCAGGCATTAATGGGTTAACGGGCATTTTACAGTTTTAAACTGGAACCTGTGCTGCCAGTATTATACTGTTCTTTTTACAGCATAAGACAGCTAATTTTATGATCATATTGCTAATTTTACAGAAATAAACTGTAAAATTACTAGTTGTACAGTAATAAAGTGCAAAAAAAGCTAGTTTTACTGTAGATTATTGTGCTTTACAGTTCTAAACTGGAACCTCTGCTGCTAGTATTATACTATAAAAACAACAGCTTATTTTTTGCAGTGTATAAGCAAGGCTTTTAAAATGATTTTCAATTTCGGCTCTAATTCTGCTTTTGTGGATAGCAAACTTAAGTAATTAGTGATTATACGCAAGAGGCAATAATTTATAAGTGAAGATATAGAAGAACGTTTAGCTATTGTCATGACTTATTAGTTTCTTCTTGAAAAGAAGCAGATTAAAAGGATTTACAGTAAAACATGCTGCTCAAGATTACAATTATAGGGAAAAGGAGACCTATTTCCACTATGATTAATTATTAACCATTTTTTCCCAGTGTACCCAACGCCTCCTAAATACTAAATGCCTATAACTAGAGCCGCTATATAGACGGCTATCTTCGCTAGCGTCGAGAAGAATTCAACTTTAAACGCCACCTTGCGGCAATCAGATAATGTCGTTGTTATTTTTTGATTGGTTAATTTTTAAATTTAAATTCAGAAATGAACCAATCGTTCCTTTTTTGAAGAACTCCGGTAGATGGCAGTGTATCGTGAACCAAGGGCATTTTGCAGCTATTGGCGATGGATCTAAACAATATTCGAAATAAATTTGTTGATTGGTTGATTTTTAAATTTAAATTCAGAAATGAACCAATCGTTCATTTTTTGAAGAACTCTGGTAGATGGCAGTGTATCGTGAACCAAGGATGAAATTTTGCTCTGTGCTAAAAACCGGAAAGTTACAGGCATTTAGTATTTAGGAGGCGTTGGTATACCTTAATATTTATTTACCAGTAAATATAATTAAAATAAGTGATTCTAATTAAAAACAGGAAATTACGTTCTAAATTAATTATGTGTTTGTGCTTGTGATTATGTTCGGTGTAAAAAAAGAAATCCGTATGTACTCTACCGTTTTACACATTTATTAACATTACCAGTTTGAAAAAGAAATTGAATGTTTCCAGTTAAAAACAATAACTCTGCGCTAATGTATAAAAATAGGGAAAAATGTAATTATTTTTTAAATAATGCATGTTAAAAACTAAATAATAATAATAATTGCTTTCCAAAAATAAAACTACAAATTGTAAAATAATAAGTATCTATCAAATATAATTACGAGAATAGCAATTTCCGTTTATGGATAAGTTTTAAAGTTATAAATGGCTTTTTATTAAAGGAAACAAGGAAGTAATTTATTTCTAGTTAGAAACTTTTGAGTTAATGAATTTTCTTTCTTTGCTCCATAAATTTAGTTCTGTTAATGTAATTCTTTTGAAGCACGACTGACGATCTAACTCGCATGTTTCATTTTCTGATTTGAAAAATTTTAAAGTGTATCATACGTTTTAATATAAAAATAAAACATTTATATTTATAGACTTATTCTTTTTCTTTATTGACTCGCTTTTTTGTTATTATCATAAATTGCCATATGGCGTTGGCTCAGAATAAAATGACATTTTTTAAGAAATAAATACGCTAATAATAGAAAACATAATTACTTTTAAGGGAAACAGGCAAAATATTTTGAATGAATAAGGTTTTGTCAAACAGCTGTTTTTTTATTGTTTAACTATTTGTGGCTTTGTTCTTTTTGTATTGAAATATAAAGAAAATTGGTTTTTCCTCCGAAATATTTCCAATACTTTTAAAATACAAATATAGCTTAGTTTTCGCTTAGTAAGTTTAGTGGCAATTTTTCCATAAACAACATTTTTCTCTCTTGAAATTAAAATAAGTAAAATCACCGTAATAACAGGTAATTTTGAATATTCTTTTTATTACTTTTGATTTTTTTATCAGACGATAATTCATTCTAAATTCATCGAAATGAGAGTTTAAGTCCATTAAAGCCTTGATTGGCATTTTTTTTATTATTCACAGTTTCAACGAGGTCTGTCTGTGACACAATTGTGGTCATAACATGCATTAAAATGTTGAAGTACAAAAATTTGAGGAGCAGCAAGGTCCAAAGCGGTCTCAAATAATGGCAGTATTTATTTTTGAGTAATGAAATAACTAATAAATAATTACTTTTAACAGTCAAAAAATTAATATCTTAAATGCAAATTTTCTATTAATCGTTTTTCTCACGTTTTAAGTTTCATTTGGACGAAAAGTATAAATCTAGAAATTAAATTGTGAAAATAGAGTGGTAAAAAGGGAACTTCAGTAAACGCATCCCTGACTTTTTTATGAAAAATTACATTAAAATAAGACGTTTGCCTTAAGGAAATATAAAAATTATTTCTGATAATCCTCAGCCATTAAAGTAAAGAAATGAATGGGTTTGAAAATGGAACAAAAATAAAATTATTTCAAATTATGTTGAAAAAAAAAAAAAAAAAAAAAATGACCTTTTGCGGCACCCCCTAAAATGTGCCAATATTTTAGAAAATGAGATTTGCAAAGTTTTAGCTTAATCGGATAGTATTAACACGTGCCGCAAAGAAGGTAAAGTTAAGAAAAACAGCGATTTTTAGCCAAAAATCGTAGTTTTTACTCTGAAAAACCCAAACTACTGATCTCAGAAGCTTTATTTTGGTCTCATTTTGTAGGAAATTTTATTTTCTTTAAGTCTAATCTTATTTAAAGTTTCGAAGAAAATGGTTGAATATTTTTCAGAATTTTCAGATACAGATACAGAGCGTGAGCTCTTTTGCCGGGTATGAAGGTGGGAGATTTGATGGTTCAGACATGAAGTGTGAAGGGGAGGAGGGTAAAAAAGGGTCTTCAGGCCACACACTGTACAATTTTACAAGACGATAAGTAATGAACGAACAATGTAAGAACAAGTCTGGTGCACGTAAATCTCGAATGCAAGTAACATGGGATTTTTTTTTCAACTAATTTTTGAGGCACCCCCCTAAAATGTGCTAATAGACTAGAAAATAGGATTTGCAAAGTTTTAGCTTAATCGGACTTCATTAACACGTGCCTCAAAGAGGGTAAAGTTAAGAAAAACAAAGATTTTTAGCCAAAAATTGTAGTTTTTCCTCTGTAAAACCAAAACTATTCATCTTAGAAGCTTTATTTTGATCTCATTTTATAGGAAATTTTTTTTCTTTAAGTTTACCCTCATTTAAAGTTAAAAAAAAATGTTTGAATATTTTTCAGAATTTTTCAGTTAGGCTGCAGCGTAAATCCTCGATATCGCTTAGAAAAAATAAATCGCTTTAAAATGTAAATTCATAAGTTCTTTAAGTAAATTTGATGAAATCTACTTATAACGTTGACTTTTCAGAGAAGAAACAGCAATATTATCACGAATATATAATAAATTTATGTCTTTGAAACTCATATATAAAATAAATAACTGCGAGTAAAGCTTATGAAATGAAAAAAAAAAAAAAAAAAACAAAACAAAACATTGAAGTATGTGAATATTGTGAATGTGGACGAATTGAAATAGCGGTGCAAAGTGAAATGGTAAAAGATTATCAGTTTGCAATGCCGCCTATCTTGCAATATTTTATTTATGTTCTTATACCCATTTATGCCCAGTAGCCTAAAAATGGGACGCTTGTTAATTACTGCACACAAAAACCTGTAATGGATATATTATTTTACTAAAGCTGTTTTCCACAAGTTAAATAGTCCTTATTCTTGAGAAAACCAGTTAGAGCCACTATTTGGACATCTGAGTTTATTTATTGACGGCTATTTTCAGACAAATCAGTCAAGCAATGATCCAGCATGGGTAGCCACAGAAAGTATTTTTTTTGCGAACTTATTTTTCATAAAATTAAACTATTTTAAAATGATTTGCTTAAAATTGACCAGAGATGCCTTCTGTAATGTTACTTTGCAAAAAGAAAAGTCAAGTAAGGTCGTATTTTGCTCACATATCTGCAAAATATCCCATAAACAGGACGTTAAATACCTTAATATATATGGCAACGGCGAACTATTTTAAGCCTAAAATGTATGTAAACCATTCCAAGTAAGAGTTTTAAGCAGATAAAATTGAAAAAAAAAATATTAAAAAAAACTTGGCATTAATGGGTTAACTTATTGTTAAAGTTTTTTCAAATTTCGTTTAATTTCATGCAGTAGTATTTACTCTAGAGCGGCCACAAAAAAACTGGTCCTGGTTACACACATAGATACACAGATAGACATACGAACATACATTTTCCAAAACTGCTCTATACGGACTCAGCACACCGCTAAACGTGAAAATCTGTCACAATTCGAAATTCGTAAATTCTCACGAATCTAATACTTTCTTTCATGTATCAGATATGGAAGCAAGTAAAAAATGAGAACACTAAACTATTCTCAAAGTATCCGTGTAAACATGGAAACAACTGATTGGAGAATAAAAGTTTTTATGACACTTTTTTCTTAAAAATATATTAAATATCGACTAGTTCAAAATGCTCAAAATCCCAATATATTCTGGCTCAAGTCAGCTAGACATCGATGACTTGGAAGAGTTTATCTGAAGAGGGGGGGGGGAGGGAGGGAAAAATTTGATTTTAATTGAAATGCTAACACACATCTGCAAAAGCTGTCATCCCTAAAAAAATAATAGATGCGTCCATTTTAGCCTGTAAACCTGATGCCATCATTTCTATCTAATCTATGGCCAGACAGTAATGCAAATAATTGAAGGGTCGAGTGGATAAAGGTGATATGTGACAATTTTTGAAAGCTTATTTTTTAACATGGATGAAGGTGGTAAAGTCTATCAGTATGATGTCCCCTTAGTCATAGAAATGGTTGGTAACTAAGAATATGACCCCATTTTACCCGTTAAGAAAAATCCATTAAAAAAAATAACACAGCATTTTTTTTGAAAGCTTTTTCTAGAAATTAAAAAAAATGTCACATACCCTCTTTCTTCACTTGCCAATTCAATTATTTTATGCATAATAGACCTCGAAAATCTGTAATTGAAAAGTTTCAAAAGCCCTAAAATATACTTATCAACTTTATTGACTTTATTATTATTATTATTATTATTATTATTATTATTATTATTATTATTATTATTATTATTATTATTATTATTTATTTTTATGCAGGCAACGATTAACTACGTCACTTCCGTCACACAAAAGGGTTACGGATCTGATTTTCAAAGCCTTGCATAAATATTTTTGCTTCAAAATGTTAAGAAATAGATGGCGTTTTCTCACTTGGAAACAATTTTAGACGAAATGATTTGTTGGTGGAATGATTTATAGGGCATGGTAGTGGCAAAGGAGCAACTACCGATCAAAACGTCTCGAAAATTAATTGTCGGCGAAGTGCCATCTGCACAGTAATCTATTATTGAAGTAGATGAGTTAATCAACTTCACTAAAAGTGCAAGACAGATAACGGAAACAGAGAACTTGGCAACTATTGAGCAGTTAGTTCTTGATTATTCAGCGTCGTCTTCAAGAATAATCTAGACATATTTTCGGCATGAATTATCACACTGCAGAGAACGAACTGTTGTTTTTACAGTATAATACTGGCAGCCGAGGTTCTGATTTAAAACTGTAAAATGCACAGCAATAAACTGCAAAACTAGCAATTTTATATGCAATACACCGCCAACTCGGCTATTTCGATCCATGGACAGCTGTTTCGAGCTTATTATGCTCTCATCAGCATGGAATACGAAAGTAACCGAGTTGGAGGCAAAAATCCTCTTATAAAGCAAAGAGAGCCAAAAAAAAAAAAAAAAAAAAAACTGGTAGCTAATGTGAAATTAGAATACCAACTCGACTACTTTCGTATTCCATGCTGATGAGAGCATAATGAGCTCGAAACAGCTGTCCATGGATCGAAATAGCCGAGTTGGCGGTGTATTGCATGTTTCTGCCTTAGTCCTTGCTTAGGGGCGGTTACTCACTGCTGTATAGCAATTTTATAGTTTATTGTCGTAAAATTTAGCTGTATTATATTGTAGAAACAATAGTATAATACTGGCAGCAGAGTTTCCAGCTTAAAACTGTAAAATGCACGGTAATAAACTGCACAATTAGCAGTTTTAGTTTATTACTGTAAGATTAGCAATTTTACAATTTGTTATTATAAAATTAGCTGTAAAAACAACATTCACTTTTTACAGTGCAATTTTGTTCCTTTTTTGAGGATCCTAAATATTTGATCTGCATTTGATCATATTTTTGAAAGCTAAAAAATACAATTTTTTGATAAGTAATAAATGTCAAAGCAGGAAAAATAGAGGTAGATAGCCTTTATGCAACTATTATATAATTCAATTCTGATTGCTAGATAATATCTATAACGTTTTTTCTCTTTTGTCTGTATACAGTTCTTAATTTGTTTTCACAATTTGAAAAGTAAAATTTTCTTTTTTTGCAACTTTTCAACTGTTTAAGTTAGAAAATTTGAATGATCTTGGACTTCTTTTATGTAATTATTTCACTTTATTTAACTGAAGTCATGGAATGCCAACTGAGCATCTATCAAATTTGTTGACTTAAGTTTAAGTAAAAACTCTTCAATTTGTGAACTGAATAAATATCAAGCAAAATATTTTTAAATGTACTATATTTTTATGTCATTATTTTTTTTTTGTTAAAATACTGCACTTTTAAATGAAAATGAGTTGAGTACAAATGCGAAAGTTTGGAATGTTAATTACAAGTAACTATTTTTTATCTTCAAAATATCATATCTCCATTAGATAACATTCTTTTCAAAACTTCGTGCAAAGGTTTAAAAAATAGAGATTTTTGTTTTTACATTTAAATAGGGTTTATAAATTTATATATTTTTTGATTGGCACTCTGAATTAAGGCTAGAAAAGCTTTTTTTTCTGTTCTTTAAATGGATGAACTTCTATGCATTTTTTAGGAAGGATTCGAAAGTGCTGGAATGAAAATGAAGATAACAAGTGCAGAGCTGAATATTTTTATCACCACCAACTTAAGCACATAGTTAAGAGAAGAAAATATGCCCATTCTATGCTGAAGAATTCCCGCGTTGTCTTTAAATATTCATATTTTTCTTTTATCAACGGAAAAATAATTTTGGGCACGCGAAAAATTTATTCACTCCCGCAGAACAGTTTTTTTAATTTAAAAATCTAAATGAACGTTTGAGGCAGCACTAGTAAAAAATAAAATAATATTTATCTTCAGCTGGCAAAATCATGATTAAACGTTAGCGCGAAGAGATGTTTTTCTTTTCAAAAAAAGAACTTTTTTTCTTAAGCCCAGAATTTAGAAGAAGAAGAAAAGTTTTCCCGAATTGAATCCGCTGAATAAAACATGCATTATAAACTATTGTTTATGAAGTATTATTTTTGTAACAACCTATGTCAACATTTTCTCCTTAGGGTTCTTTTGTAAATAAATAATTCATATTACAACTGTTTTTGTCCAGATTTCGTGAAACTGGAAATATGAAAAGCAATTTTTCTAGGATAAAGACAATTAGAGCTTTTAAGTCTTATCTAAACGTATGCATAACTCGAACGACTTATCTTCGTATAAATTTATGTCTGTGATATGTCATAATGCAATTCTTTTCTTAAAATGTAATTACACAAAGACTTTGAACGAAGCAAATTCCTCTCAGCTTATCTTATATTCATTTAAAAGAGAAATAAAAATGATTGAATTGAAAAAAAAAAAAAGATTATTTCACATTATTTAAGACTTACAAATTTACTGCTTTTGAAGAAAGAGCATAGACTTAAAACCTATAAGGACTTTTATCCTTGTTTCAATCTTTATTTAAATGCAATGCTGGAGATTTCAAAATCCGTAACTTAATGACTATTATTTCACGTGATTTGCATAGTTTCATTTAAGGTTTTTTTAAGTATGCATATGTATTGCTTCCTAAGTTATCATTGTTTGCTGGAAGCTTCTGGGAAATATTTGAAGGCTTTGTGCCGTTGACTTAACACTGGTAGGATTTGCTTTAATGTTTTGACATAAGTCAATTAATGGATACTTGTTTTAACGAACTGCCTGAGCTCTTCACCTTATCGTTTACGAGGTAAAGTAGTTGTTAATCTGAGCTTTGTTTCTGCACATATCTGTACCTCAGAACCGGAATGACGCAAGTCCAAAAATGGCGATTTTCACTTTTTTACTGCATTGTATGTGGAATCTCATTTCGCATCAACCCATGAGAACGTTATTCTTCAAAGAATTTGCTTCACAATTATTTAGCAGCGTTAAAAAAGCGCGAGTCCTATCCTTTGCATGAATCTGACAACCGTTTTTGCCCTCTACTGAAAAGTGACGAAAATGGACTTACGTTAGTCTGGTTCTGAGGTACAGATATTATGTGTCGTAGTATCTACTTATATTAAAAACTGAGTACCGTAAAATGGGGTGTATAGGAACAGCGGGGTCAATCGGAACAAAACTTCCCGACCGTACAAAGAAATTCTTCATAAATATACTATTGAGTATTTTTCGCCATGAATTTTTTTTTAGAAAGGTAAGATCATAGGAAGTAGGAAAAAATTACTTTTGTCAATCTGGCAACGCTACTGGCTTCTAAAGAGGGCTGCACGTTGAATGCTAGAAAACATCACATTTTCATAGACTGCAAAACTTCATATGCAAGAACAAACCTTCTTATATTTAAAAACTATGAGTGGTATGTTTCAATTATACATGTATCTGAACAACAGAATACCACATTAGAATTTACATTTTTTATAAATTGTGTCATAAAAGTGAAGAATTCTGAAAAATGCCATAGGAAAAAAATTTGCGGGGTGAATCGGAACACTTAGTTCTGTTGTTCCAATTCAAACTTATTTGAAGGAAACTGTTTGAAAAATCAAGATTCTAACCCTAATTCTTCTAATCAAGACAAGGACAAGGATTTATTATTGTTTATCCCTTCTCGTGAGCAACTAGATTTTAGAATGACAAAAGTTGCAGATTTCAAAAGATTTTTTCTCCAGGAGACTTCTTTTTACTTAAAATAAAAGGGGGAAAGTCACATAGACTTTATGTAGTAAACGTCCAGCACACAGACAGTGATGAATAAGCGAAAAAATCTTTCAGGACAATCCTCGAAACCCAGAAATTTCAAAAAACTAAAGAAAAAGTTGAGTTCATCCCAGGAGATGTGATGAAAAAACTTAAGCCAAGTCACAATTGCTAGTTTTAAGGACAAGTACATATTTGTGGACGATATGAGTGACTTCCATTCATGTTAAATCTTTGTATTTCAATTCAAAAGTATTTCTTAAAATTACTTTTCATTTTTCATAAGTTCAAAATTATTTTGAATTTTCACAAATTATAAACGTTTACTGGTACTGAAATTATACATTTATTTGACAGTAATTATCTGTTCTTATTCTCCCCTATCAATATTACTCATGTTTGTGAGACCTATTACAGATTAAATTGAAAAAAATAAAAATTTTAACAAGTGTTCCGATTGACCCCTATCAGCGGGGTGATTCGGAACACCCATAATTTGCTATATATTTTAATAGTAATTGTTCAAAATCTTTTCTCTTTGCTTGGAATATCAAAAGTAAAGCAAGACCGAAGTTTTTATCCAAAAAATAAAATTAAAAAAAAATCTTTTAACTGCTTTTTTTACAATCAAAGCTGAAAAGTGTTCCGATTAACCCCATTTTACGGTATCTTTCTTTCTATCTATGTCACGCTTCTTTCTCCTGAACGCCACTGAACTGAAAGTTGAACCAGGTACCGATAGATATGTAATTTTTCAGGCTTCATTAGTTTCAATTTATATAATTATACGATTTTTAATTAGCGAAGATATTAATAAGTAGTCAAATTTAAAGCGATTAAGCCTAATAAATGATTAAATATGAAATCCATTGTTGAAGCGTGGTTGCTATGAAACAGTGATAACAATGATAATGAGAATTTTGAATAAAGGCTTAACTAAATCAAACACGAAACTCATAAGCGGGCCACTTACATAGTATTTTTATCGCTAGCTACTTGTAATATTTTGAAATTCATTTGTTGAAAAGCCATCTACTTATATTAAAAACTGAGTATCTATGTCTGCTTTTTTCCTTTGAGCGAGCTGAACTTACTGAAA
>JAXGGA010011431.1:0-42492 GCA_038373865.1 Uloborus plumipes | reverse complement strand
CCGTGCGACCACGCTTCAGAACAGCAAATTTTGGCCTTATTAAAGTAATTAACACTGGAGTCTCCACAGGGACTTTCTTCAACAACACAATTAACGTTTTCTATGCTTGTAATTGTGCTTTAAGATGTTTAAGTTACGCATTGATGAAGCGAGATATAAACACACTATGAAGCTAAAAACGTAAAAAATTATTAGTTTAATGCAAAACACATGCAATAATAAACGGTATTTATACAACCACAGCATTTTGTTATTCGTATATAAATATCTGCAAAAAAGTCACCCTCTCCCACTCGAGAAATTTTTTGCTGCGTCACTATTCACTTGTTTTTTCAAACTGCTTTTCTTTCTTTTTCTTTCTGCTTAAGACCCTGACGTCATGAAAATAAAATAATTTATATAATTGTTAAGTAAATGAAAGGTACCCGTTTTCAAAATCAAAAATTTTTTTTTTTTCGCACGTTTTCCTTAAGAACCAGTTTTGTTGCTGAT
The DNA here is from genome assembly GCA_038373865.1 of Uloborus plumipes. Lineage (NCBI taxonomy): Eukaryota > Metazoa > Arthropoda > Arachnida > Araneae > Uloboridae > Uloborus > Uloborus plumipes. The sequence continues at coordinate 42,000 of JAXGGA010011431.1, read as the reverse complement.
GTAAACTATTTTGATTGAAAATATCTTTAAAAAAAATTTTTAAATACAAAAAGCTAGTTTTAGCTACAGTCAAATTTGCGGCCTATTCGTCAAGCCATGCCAATTATATGTAAATACATTAATTTATCAAAAACAGGATGGAAACAATTCTCCCCCCCCCCTCAGCCCCTTTTAAATGATGTACATTAGTTTTATTTATGCCCCAATTATTGCAGAAGAAGTAAAGTATCAGTTTTAAATATTTTCTCTGAAGTATTTTTCATATACATCATGAAAAATACTTCAAGGAAAATATTATAATCTAGTCAACTCGCGATAACTCGAACTTCGATAACTCGAATTTTTCAACATCTCGAAAATAAATTTTTTCCCTGCACCTTTATTGCTGAATTTTTTCTCTTTAACGACTCGAAGTATTTTTTTCTTATTCTCGATAACTCGAATTTTTTTCTGATTCACTCAAGTTCAGTCTCCCAAAACTCGGATTGTCAAACGCCATCAGTGCCTTTTGCCATTGAAGTGTTTTGTACTCTCTCACTGGCGCGCTCTTAAAAATGCGAAGCGATTTTTACAGTTGTCTTACCCACAGACATGTGGGTGGGGAGACACGTTTCAGCTGCTCCTTGCTTTCAGTCGTGGACTGGTCAACATTCCAGGAAAAAAGACACTTCATCTTCAACTTGACTGACCAGTCCCCCTTGCCTTCGTCTTCCTCCTTTACTCAATGCTGTGAAAAAGCTGAGGCTTCTTTTTTATATCGTTATCGTAGAATGGCTACAAAACGAAATGCTCTACATTTTCTTTTGCAGAGAAGGAAAGGGTGATTAGACAAGAAGTTCTGTCAAGAACTAAACGAGCCTACTTTCCCGTACATCGACATCGGCATTCTAGCATCTGATCATTATTCTCTTGATTATCTAAGACTAAAAATTATGTCAAACATACCTTTTTAGCACTTGAAGCTGATTTCTAAAAGCAAAATATACCCCTCTCATCAGATGAAATAGACACATAAAAAGTAAATTAATGAATAAATAAAGTTTTGTCGCACCTTTTAAAGAATGTAACTGTTACAGTTCTTCCGTAGAAAAATTCCTCAATTGTTTTCAAAAAAAAATTAAAAGTACAAAGTACATCAAAACACATTTTATCAAAGAAAGAAAAAAAAAAGAAAAAAAAAAAACTCGTCCGTTGATAAAATGTCTCGAATTTCACTTTTAATCCGTTGCCAGTTGTTAAATATAAATAAAGAATAAAATGCCCTCGTGAATGAAACATTTTTGTTACAAAAAAAATCGTCTGCCAAAAATAATAATAATAATAAATTCAATAAAACAAATGAATAAATAAACAAAAAATCGTCTGCACAGTCAGTCATTTTTTTTTCGGACTGTTTACTCAAAAGTTATTAGGGGTGACAGCTTGGCTGAGCGGTTCAATGTTGAACGAAAAATTGTTCAAATCGGAAATGTAAATACGGGAATGAAGTATCCTTGAAAAGTTCTTTCCAACAAAAAAAAGTTTGTTCAAATCGGACTGTTCATTAAAAAGTTAGTATCGCGGGACCGGTTGTTTGAACGGCTCAAATTTGAACCAGAAATTGTTCAAATCAAAAAATCAAATATGGGAATGAGCTGTACTTGCCGAGATCTTTCCAACAAAAAAAAGTTTGTCCAAATCGGACTGTTCATTCAAAAGTTATTAGGGGGGGACAGACAGACCGACCGACCGACCGACCGACCGACCGACCGACACACAAATTCCCCATCTCAATACCCTACTTTCAAATTTTTAATTTTTCGATATTCATTTTATTTTTTTATTTTTTTCACTTGGCGATATTTTTTTTTGACTTGGCGATATTTTTTAACTAGGCGATATTTTTTGGACTTGGCGATATTTTTTAGATGCATTAAGCTACTTTTAATATTTTTTTCGTCTTTCTTTTATTTTTAACGGGATAGTAGGCTAAAAAAGGAGGAAAGAAAGTATATGCATAAGTACTTATATTGAATTTAGTTTTTGTAAGGTTGTTTAGATTTTGTTTTTCAAACTAATGCAAATTTTTATAAGAGTACTAAAATTTGTTATTAAAAAAAAAAAAAAGAATAAAGAGTGAAATGAAGATAAAATGCAGATTTGTGATGTCTTTGAAACATTTGCAAAAAAAATGCATATGTCATAAAATAACATTTTAAGTATTCGAAACTTTCGCAAAGTATTATAAGAGCACTAAAATGTGTTATTTTTTTAAAAAAAGAATAAAGAGTGAAATGCAGATAAAATGCAGATATATGATGTCTTTGAAAAATTTGCATAAAAAATGCAGACATTTGAAGCAATACAGACATGAAATGAAGAAAAAATGCAGACATTTTGATGTCTTCGTAATATTTGCAAAGCTTTTACAGAATCTGTAAAAAAAAATTCTTTTTTTGCAAAATTTTTGAAGATATTTTTTAGCTGGGAGTAGTTGAAATGCTGCATTTTGCCTTCCAAAAACCTGTTTACAACCTGAACTGTGCCTGCATTAAACCTGTATGTTTTTTTTCTTTTCGTAAACCTGAATTGACCTTCCAAAAACCTGTTAACAACCTGAACTTAGCCTGCATTAAGCCTGTAAGGTTTTTTTTCCTTTCGTAAACCTGAATTGACCTTCCAAAAACCTGCTTATAACCTGAAGTGTGCCTGCATTAAACCTGTGTTTTTGTTTTTTCTTCGTAAAACCTGAAGTGACCTTCCAAAAACCTGTATAGTCAGCATAAAACCTGCAGGTTTTCTGCTGACATTTTTTCCTGGGGTTGTACGATGTTTTTTTCGTACATCGAAGTCTTGGCGATGATTTTTGGCGCCAACAGGAAAAAGTCGCCAAGAGGGGGGCAAGTCAGATTTGTTCCCTAGTAAGCTTCGGTCAAATCTCCCAAGATAGTTTTACTTTGTTTGTTCAAAAGAAAAAGGAAAACGAATTGATTTGCCTCAACCCCATCTTTTACCATCATGCAATAAATTTGTGGGAGGTGCTGATCTCTTAGATCAGTGGTTCCCAACCTGGGGGCGATTTTGCTCCCCAAAGTGGCGGTAAATTTTTGAGGGGCGATCGGTATTCAAAAGAGAAAACAGTAGCAATAAAAGTGAGTGAAAATCGAAATCGTAAACATGTACGAAACCGGTTGATCAGAAAAGCTTCCTCCTTGCACCTCGGATGAACCTCAGGAAGTATTTTGTCATTTTTATGAATTTTTAGATTTTCATTTTATTTTCCTTCAAATTTTAACTTTCAATGATTTCAATTCCCTCAGATTCCAGAGCAGAACAGAAAATAATTTCTTGAAAAATGTACTTTTGTTTTTCGAAAAGTACCTGGACGATCTTAGTTAAACGTTACTCTTCAAATGCTCATCAGTTCGCTTCTGTATAAAAAAATAAATAAATGTATTTCATTTATTTTTCAATATTTTTAGTTTAAAAATTGTTTATTATTGTTTTATTGCGTACATTTTACTTCAAGTTAAAGTTGCGTACTTATATTTTTAGCAATATTCATGGTCAATCGCTCCATATTCATGGTTTTTCGATTAAGAAAGGGGGGGGGGGGCGATATGTGTCAGCCAGCGCCTTGAAGGGAGCGATGAGCTCAAAAAGTTTGGGAAACAGTCTTAGCACGAGCGTCACGGCCTATGGGGATTCGGGGACGCGTCCCCCCCAATAATTTTGAAGAGGGGGACAGTCCCCCCCACCAATATTTTTTCACAAGTTTCACTTAAAAATTTAAAAATTCAGAAATAAGAGGACACACGTTACAACAAATCAATAATCAACTGATACATTGATTTCTGAAAAAAGAAAGTACTTCGCATGTAGACATTTTAAAAAATAAAATGAAGTAAGCTATTTAATTTTATGTCACTTCCCATCTGCGGCAAGATAAGTGGGGATCGAAGATCACGTCCCCGGCAAAAGGTTCCCATCCCCCCAATATTTTTTCACAAGTTTCACTTAAAACTTCAGAAATAAGAGAACACACGTTACAATAAAACAATAATCAAGTCATACATTGATTTCAGAAAAAAGAAAGCTCTTATGTAGACAATAACCGAACAAAGTAAAGTTAGCTATTTAATTTTGGCGCAAATCCCCTTCCTTGAAAATGTTTCTTCTCAACTCTCTAATTTTACATATTTTTTATTTTTTTAAATTTTTATTAATATTTTAGCTGTTTGAAATTTGTATGATCAATCAAACCTTTATCTCATACTGTATTTCAAATTTCATTCTTTTTTTCTGTGTTTGCAAAAAATTATGAAACCCAAACTTTAGAATCTCTACTGAACTCTGAATTTTTAAACTTTTAAGTTTAAGTGGTTTTCTGAGATATTTCTACGAAGTCTTTCTTTTATTAAAATGGTCGCTTAGTTACTTAGAAATGATCCATTTTTCATTACAAGAGAAGACATCAAGAAAGCGTTTTGTTACCAACTGTCCTTTTAATAGCCGTTCTTTCTTTCCATGATAGGGCAGTTGACTGTCGACTGTCAAAAGAAGAAAGATGGATAGGTAATCGCGGACTTAATTCGCAGATAGGTAATGAGGGGTCGCAATGTCTCTCAGTCAGACTTAAAGAAAACTGGGTTCCCAACGATTACCACATAAGCTGTACAGACGACACTTTCAGAACAAGTCTCTTTCCTTTGGCAAAAAACGGCTCCTTTTCGTATTGGGACCAGTAGCGGATCACCCAATAGGCGCATGAGGGCGAGCCTGGGGCCTCAGAAAAGCGGGGGCCTCGGAATCGCAGAATGTTACATTCTTAAAACCAAAATGTTTGAATTTGAGAATTTGCCATGGAGAGTCATGAGTTAGAGTGGGAGATGATCAAAACTCGTGGAACTGATTGCTCCCAATTGGGCCCTGTAACTATAAGGCCCGGAGCTAAGCAGGGCCCGACTCACTAATAGTAAGGCAAGCTCCCAGAAGAATTTGGAAGCCCCCTGAAGCTCCAGTGGCAGAATGCAGTGGCTGATTTACAGGTTTGGGGGCCGTCAAAATGTAGTTTTGGGGCAACTTTATCCATCAACAGTATAAAAATAATTTATTATGCGCATTTTTGAATTTAATTCGGAGCCCATATGGTCAAGGGGGCCCTCACAGTTGTGACATGATCAACCCGATACCGGAAAAATTAATTAAGATTCTCGTTTAAGGAAGTTTTCTTTTCAATTAACACAAATCGTTTTTTTAAAATTATTTTTCTTTAAAATACACGTATTGTTCGCATAGCTTTAATGCGTACGCCTTTTAAAGAGATGATGCCCTACCCTTAAAATGGGGCCCCAAGTCTAGGCCTAGTTTACATGTGTATTAATCAGGCTCTGCACCTAAGGGGCCCCAGACTTCAGGTGCCTGTGTTTAGATTTTTCCAGGATTAAAAATTGGAATATTAAAGAAAAGTGCTCTCCACAAGATTTTAAGTTTCGAAATATACTCGTTTCTTTCCTCCAGAGTGTTTTTAAAAATAAGCAGCATATTTCATGTTCTACATTTGGGAAGCAAGAAGTGTCTATTTCTTATCTCACTGTTATGATTGCTCCCAATTGGACCCAGGGCTAAGCAGGGCCCGACTCACTAAAAGTAAGACAAGCTTCCAGAATAATTTGGGGGCCCCTGAAGATTCAGTGGCGGAATGCAGTGACTGATTTACTGGTTTTGAGGCCGTCAAATGCAGTTTTGGGGCCCCTTTATCCATAACCCAGGAAAAAATGTCAGCAGAAAACCTGCAGGTTTTATGCTGACTATACAGGTTTTTGGAAGGTCACTTCAGGTTTTACGAAGAAAAAACAAAAACACAGGTTTAATGCAGGCGCACTTCAGGTTATAAACAGGTTTTTGGAAGGTCAATTCAGGTTTACGAAAGGAAAAAAAACCTTACAGGCTTAATGCAGGCAAAGTTCAGGTTGTTAACAGGTTTTTGGAAGGTCAATTCAGGTTTACGAAAGGAAAAAAAAACATACAGGTTTAATGCAGGCACAGTTCAGGTTGTAAACAGGTTTTTGGAAGGCAAAATGCAGCATTTCAACTACTCTCAGCTAAAAAATATCTTCAAAAATTTTGTTAAAAAAAAAGAATTTTTTTACAGATTCTGTAAAAACTTTGCAAATATTACGAAGACATCAAAATGTCTGCATTTTTTCTTCATTTCATATCTGTATTGCTTCAAATGTCTGCATTTTTTATGCAAATTTTTCAAAGACATCATATATCTGCATTTTATCTGCATTTCACTCTTTATTCTTTTTTAAAAAAAATAACACATTTTAGTGCTCTTATAATACTTTGCGAAAGTTTCGAATACTTAAAATGTTATTTTATGACATATACATTTTTTTTGCAAATGTTTCAAAGACATCACAAATCTGCATTTTATCTTCATTTCACTCTTTATTCTTTTTTTTTTTTTTTTTAAATAACAAATTTTAGTACTCTTATAAAAATTTGCATTAGTTTGAAAAACAAAATCTAAACAACCTTACAAAAACTAAATTCAATATAAGTACTTATGCATATACTTTCTTTCCTCATTTTTCTAATCACCCTTTTCTTCTCTGCAAAAGAAAATGTAGAGCATTTCGTTTTGTAGCCATTCTACGATAACGATATAAAAAAGAAGCCTCAGCTTTTTCACAGCATTGAGTAAAGAAGGAAGACGAAGGCAAGGGGGACTGGTCAGTCAAGTTGAAGATGAAGTGTCTTTTTTCCTGGAATGTTGACCAGTCCACGACTGAAAGCAAGGAGCAGCTGAAACGTGTCTCCCCACCCGCATGTCTGTGGGTAAGACAACTGTGAAAATCGCTTCGCATTTTTAAGAGCGCGCCAGTGAGAGAGTACAAAACACTTCAATGGCAAAAGGCACTGATGGCGTTTGACAATCCGAGTTTTGGGAGACTGAAGTTGAGTGTATCAGAAAAAAATTCGAGTTATCGAGAATAAGAAAAAAATACTTGGAGTCGTTAAAGAGAAAAAATTCAGCAATAAAGGTGCAGGGAAAAAATTTATTTTCGAGATGTCGAAAAATTCGAGTTATCGAAGTTCGAGTTATCGCGAGTTGACTAGATTATAATATTTTTCCTGAAGTATTTTTCATGATGTATATGAAAAATACTTCAGAGAAAATATTTAAAACTGATACTTTACTTCTTCTGCAATAATTGGGGCATAAATAAAACTAATGTACATCATTTAAAAGGGACTGGGGGGGGGGGAGAATTTTTTCTATCCTGTTTTTGATAAATATATGTATTTACATACAATTGGCACGGCTTGACGATATAGGCCGCAAATTTGACTGTAGCTAAAACTAGCTTTCTGTATTTAAAATTTTTTTCAAAGATATTTTCAATCAAAATAGTTTACATCAGCAACAAAACTGGTTCTTAAGGAAAACGTACGAAAAAAAAAAAAATATTTTTGATTTTCGAAAACATGTACCTTTCATTTACTTAACAATTATATAAATTATTTTATTTTCATGACGTCAGTCTTAAGCAGAAAGAAAAAGAAAGAAAAGCAGTTTGAAAAAACAAGGGAATAGTGACGCAGCAAAAAATTTCTCGAGTGGGGGAGGGTGACTTTTTTGCAGATATTTATATACGAATAACAAAATGCTGTGGTTGTATAAATACCGTTTATTATCGCATGTGTTTTGCATTAAACTAATAATTTTTTACGTTTTTAGCTTCATAGTGTGTTTATATCTCGCTTCATCAATGCGTAACTTAAACATCTTAAAGCACAATTACAAGCGTAGAAAACGTTAATTGTGTTGTTGAAGAAAGTCCCTGTGGAGACTCCAGTGTTAAGTACTTTAATAAGGCTAAAATTTGCTGTTCTGAAGCGTGGTCGCACGGAGGAAGAAAAGGAGGCCCCGCATTCAACTCCACTTTATTTCCCTCTGTTACTCTCCTATGTTGTTTATAGAAGCAATGGGCCACTAATAGTCCTCTTATGTTTATGAATATGGTTAAACTTTATGGGGAATTGATTTATACTGTAAAAAAAAAAGCATTAATAATGACTAGGGTCCCCATAATAGGGACGCTTGTCCTAATCATGTTTACGCTAAAAATTCCAAACTTGAACAAAATCCGTGCTAAGTGGACCATCAAAGGCATTTATGTTGCATTGTTTTGTTATTTTAACACATTCATAAATAATCGCTTCAAGTTTTACAAGTAGAGGTTTTTTAAATGAAAATACGCCTGCGCAAATGTATTCACTTTCATGGCGGGAAATTTGGAATAACAACCTGTGAGTGGCAACATGCTGGCCGCACACTGGAGCATGTTTATGTTTTTTCCGTGCCTCGTGTGAAAATGGAAAGTTTCCTTGAAGATAAGTATTCTTTTAGTATTCTTGAAATATAATATTTCTTGATTTTTTTTAAATTGACAGTTTACTACTTAATTTGTTTGTTCTCGATATTTGGCCGAAATTCGTTGGTGTCTAATTTACAATGTAGCAAAGTAGAAAAGTCTTATGAAGGTGCACGATGACGCTTAAAATAAGTTTTTTAAGTGTGAAAGGTATAACTTCAGGATCAGTTCTCTAAACTTTTGATGTCTTTCTGTTTTGGCTTTTCATATTGCTTTAATTAATTACAAACTTTTCGTAGAAAAAGTATTTGTTAAATTTATCCTGTTGGATTTATCCCAAGGTAACTATTTGATCAAATGGAGATCTTTTATATCTATGGGAAAATGTTAGGTTCCAGTAAATTTTATTCTTCTGATCAGGGTATTTATTAACCATTACCGAACTATATTAAGAGATCAGGGAAGAAAGGATCATCAATTATCAGGAAAGAAATTAATTATTAATATGTGCCCAAATATGCCTGCAAACTTAAACAAAATTTTCCATTTACTGTATTATTTTTTTAAATGATTTTTTTTAATTAACAATTATACTTAACACATAAATTTAGGATAGTGAATGAAAATTCTTTTATTTTGAAGAAAGACAAAATAGATGAGCCTTTGTATTAAATTGGCATCTTATTAAAATAAAAATGTTTAAATTTTTTTTTTAAATACTTGATAATAGGTAATATATGGTGTTCAGATTCTTTAATAAGTGTCTTATTTGGGAAATTTAACCGCAATCTGCTCTTCCGCTTAAATGTGCTCCTACTAGAATGAAATTTTTATGGAATGACTTAATTGCTTGAGCGTTTTCATTTACTATAAATGTTATTGATTTGTTTCTTGCCAACGCTTTAATTTAAAATATAATTATTTTAAATTTTATGAGAAAGCGAACTTTAATTACGAAAAACTGCTGGTGCAGAGTATATAAATCCTATCGCTAAAGCTACCGATAAATGGACTATAACCACATTTTTAAGACTTCAAATTTTGCAAACTTTCCTGAGGAAGGCCTCCGAGCTCTTAACATCGACAACAATGGAACCGCATTTCTCTAAGCTCAGTTTCGGGGAAAATATTCTGTGGAGAGTTCCACATTCCATCCATTCCCATAACGTCATCAAAGATGGTCTACAATGCATTTTTAGAACTTTAATTTCAAAAAATGTTCGAGGAAAGATCCCGAAAATCGTTTAAAATTGAGTTTTGAGATCTTTAACTTCGACAAAAAACATTCAGAGGAGAAAACCGAACCCTATGCCTTTCTCTAACATCATCAAAAATGCTATTGCGTTGTTTAGACATCAATTTTGGAAAATTTTCGGGTTGAGAGCGGTCGAACCTCATTATTACTAAGATTAACTGAGTTCATAGCTATACATTTCGTTTTTGGAATTTCAACATCAAAAAATCGTTAGTGAAAAGTTCCAAAACCCCCATTCATTCTCCTAACATTTTCAAAGAGGGCCTACTATGGTGTTTTTTGGACATCAATTTCGAAAATTTACAATGGGAGAGCCTCTGACTCGTGATCTTCCTAAGATTAACCAATGTCGTCTTAAACTGCGCTTTTCGAAGTTTAATATAGAAACATTCCTAAACCTCACCCCCAAACAATTGCAAAAATGACGTACAATAATAACGTTTTTATGGCCTCAAATTCTGAAAAAATATTAGATGAGTGCCGGCAAGTCTCAAATCTATCTAACATGACCAAAAGCTGTCTAACTGTTGTGATTTTGGGATCACATTTCAGAAATTTTTCTGGAGAGATTCTTGATTCGTGTCATTAATCACCTCATCTTCAGTAAGGTTGGAAGATCCTCATAGTATTTATCATTTATTTTCTTACATAAAAACAATTTGATAAATAAGTAAAAAATTCACATAAAATTTAACAGAAGCAAGAGAGCTTCCAATCAAAAAAGCAAAGCTTTACACTATTATTCTGGAAAAAATAAATATAAAGAAAGAAGGGGGGTAATCTATTAAAGTTTAGTATTTTCGCGATTTTAAAATTTTAATCCAATGGCCTCTGGATATAAAAGGGGTAGGGTTGCTTGATGTCAGAAATTAGCCCCCCCTTAAGTTAAATCCTGAGTGCGCCCCTGTTAGGGCTCATTAAGAAAGTAAAGAATTCCCTGCTCCTAAAGATGCTCCTAAACCACATTTGGTCACTTGCACCCCTGAAAATATCATTTGTCATGTCTGTGATTATCCAGTGGTAGATCTTCAAAATTGCTTGATATTTTTATAAATGATTTTCCGCCTGCTACATAAATGAAACTGTCATGTGAAAACTGAGTGTATTTTATGAATTTACAATATTCAAAATTCTGAACAAAGTTATTTTTCTTTACATAAATTGGTAATTATGAAAATAATTGATTTTGAAACCCTTGACTTAGTGCAAAATAAATATTTCCAGAAATGAAAGTAAGATTTTGTTTTTCGGTTATGTACTTTTATATGTACATGAAACATTTTTAAGGCATTTAATAATGTCTGCAACCTCATCTTACATGGTATATGCGTTCGGTGGCGTTAATTTAGCTCCTGCGAAAAGTTCAGCTTTTTTTGTCAACTGGCACTTTCATGCCTGGTTATTGATTTGTTTCTTGTCAATGCTTTAATTTAAAATATAATTATTTTAAATTTTATGAGAAAGCGAATTTTTAATTTTTAGCCATTCTTGACAATTTTTGCTGGTAGATTTTTAAATTAACTAATAGGTTTTTTGTAGAATTTTAAAATCTGTTAACATTATTCTAAAGCAGTGGTTCCCAACCTGGGAGCGTCCCCTCCCCCCCCCCCCCAAGGGGCGATATGACTTCCAAAAGGGCGATGAATTCTTGAGTGGCAATAGGGGGGCAATGAATGTTTGAAAGCTAAAATAAATAAATAAAAAGCACACGAATATCTGAATTGAAAACTTTGGATAGGGGTCTATCCAGGATTTTTCACAGGGTCCCTTTTTTGTGAAAAATCAAATAATTTTGTGAAAAAGTCAACCAATTTTGTGAAATATAAAACAATTTGAAATTTTTTAGGAAGAGGGGAAGGGGAGTTAAGGGGTGTATTACTCATGCAAATAAAAAAATATCCATTTTTTTTTTTTCGTTTTTCCAAAAAATAATTGATTTTTTTACACCCTGGATGATTGTAATTTTGTGAAGGGACCGTTTTTACCAATCGGATTTTTGTGAAGGGTCCGTTTTTATCGATCGGATATTTGTGAAGGGTCCGTTTTTATCGATTGGATTTTTGTAAAGGGTCCGTTTTTATCGATCGGATTTTTGTGAAGGGTCCGTTTTTATCGATCGGATTTTTGTAAAGGGTCCGTTTTCGGACCCAAATTTTCTCTGGCCAGACCCTTGTAGGAGAAACCAATTTTTAGGGTTCAGACAAGGGTTCACAAATTTAAAAATAATCAAATAAAACAAAACTCATACTTCAATTGAACCTTAAGGAAGTATTTCCATTTTGATCTCCAAGTTTATGCATTTTTAATTCGTAATTATTTCTTTATTTTCGTCTGATTTTAAGTGAGTCTTTTAAATTCTCTTAGATTCCAATTTCAAAAATAAAATAATTTCCCAAAAAATGTACTTAGGTTTTCGAAAATAGAGTCACTGATCATAATTAAGTAGTTCCCTTCAAATGCTTATCAGTTCGTTATGGAAAAGGAAAGAGGAGAGATTGCGAAAGAATACAGATATTTGCTTTATTACATTGTATATTATAATGTACGTATATTTATTACATAATAAATTGCTTTGTTATATACCTACATTGCACTTCAAATGAAAATTATTTGTATTTTCAAAAATATTCATGTTCATTTGCGGCAAATTATGACTTTTTTTCAAGGAGGGGGGAGGGCGGCGATAAATTTCAGTCACCCTCTTGAGGGGGCAGATGGGCAAAAAAAGGTTGGGAACCACTGTTCTGAAGAAACCGAAAAGTTTTTTTTTATATTTCCCTTTTTGGAAATAAAACTTGATCAAAATATTATTGCTCTGTTGAATTGAATAATGGTGCTGTACGCAAGTTAAGCAGTGTAATTAGGTACTTATTAGCTTGTTTACAGCTCCTTTCTTTTCTAGCCATTAAAGACTAAGTAAGATATTTCTCTGCACAATATTTTTTATTACGGAATTGATTTACTATTCTTTCTTATCATAGATAAGTAACATTAATTTTTTTAATATTAGTACTTTTGTGCTTTCCTAAGTTATAAAATTTTCTGATATCTTTGTCTTTGCCCTAATTGAATTATATCCTATGATTGTTATTTTGCTCAGTGGAAAATGTGTGTTTTGAGTTAACGCTTTGATTCACTCTAGCTTTACTTTCAAGAGAAATAGTCAAAATAATTTTATTATATTTATTGACTTCAATTTTATGCACTGTTTTTTTGGAAACTGTTTTATTTATTATTGAAATTCTTGATTTTTTTACTCGTGATTGTTCAGGCTCGTAGGATTTCAGGCTTGTTGTAGGATCCAATTGTGTCGCCTGGTTACAAAACCGGTTATCTCCAAAACAGAAATTTTTCAGGGGAGACTGTTTTTTGTCACACCTAGGGAATTTACAGTGCATTAGAGGTTTCTAAACCTCAAAATGCACTGATTTCACCTGTTTTGTTTTAATTTCTCATTGCCAATGGGTCGGAATGTTAGTAAATGACTTAGTACAAAAAACAGAATTTCTCCGAAAATTGAGGAGTTGGTCAGTTTTGCAACCAGATGACACAATTTATTTATTTTTTAAATCTTTGCACATTGTAACTTCTTTGTCCTGCAGTATTTAAAAAAAAGCATTGAAGCGAAGTTACAAAATAATTCAAAAATCACTTAAAAACTGGGAAAACCTGCATTAAAAAAAAAGATTCTACTCATTATGTGATTTGAAAATATAGTTCAAGTTCATTGTACTGTTGGCCCCGCTTAAACAAACAGACACTGTTGGTTCCAAGAAATGTTATTGGAAAAAGTTGGGTGAGAAAATTTTCTTTACCTTTCAGAATTGAGAACATTTGTAGTTATATTAAATCAATAAGTATATAAAGAAAGTAATTAATGCTTTAATTAGTTCCAAAATGAAAGTTTTTAAAACAATACTGTATGAAAACAACAACATGGTAAAAAATTAAGTGCATTTATAGTACTCCACTGGTAAGTTACCCTCTGAGTTTGAAAAATGCTTTCTTTTTTCGAGTTTTTTGAAAAGGCAAATTTCGCGGATTACAGTTGGAATACTTTTCAGATACAAAAGTAACTGAACTTAATTCACTACCAATTATTCTTTCCTATCACCTGACAAGCAAAGAAATATTGTCTTTGTCAGAGGCCAACTTACCAGATGAGCACTATATTATAAGCGGAATGATTAAAAGATTTGTTGAAGTCGAGTTGTAAAATCTGTTATAGCACCATTTTTCTCCGCATTATTCTTTAAAACAGTTCATAATAGTGGATTTCTTGCTCGAGACTTTTCTCACTCTATTCCCCGTTCCTAGCCTGCCTGTTTTACATTTAATTTTATCAGGGTTTTTTGTCTGCAATGTTAACTAGGTTAGAAATCATTAAAAATTTTACTGGTCCTTCGGACCAGTGAATATTTATGTATTACTGGTCCGCAAGTAGCAGCACTGGTCCGCGTTAAATTTAATGCTAAATAACTAACCTTATTTTTTTTTATTGAAAATAAAAATGGTTTCCCATTAAATTGCAATTGTTTCCCAAAAAATTAATGAGTGGACCCCAAGGACCACTCATTAATTTTTTGTGGTGGTCCAAGGCAAGTTTTGCTGGTCTGGGACCAGTAGGAATTATTTTTTTCACCGAAATTATTTTTTTAACCCTGGTTAATATTTCTTTGTTCTTATTTTAATTATCATCTGCGCAATGTTTTCTTTTTCGTTGTGGCAAAGACAAAAGAAATTTAAGGAAATATTGGAAAGGTTTTTTTGCAATGTGAATGTTGTTTTTCTTGCCTGTATATGGCGGAAAATATTATTTAATATTTTGAGGGGAACAATTGTTTGCTTTTACTTAATTTATTTTTAATTTGAAAATTTTCTCAACACAATTATTTTTTAAATCTGACAAACACACTTGATTAGTCGGGGAAAACTATTCGTTTAAGCGGGGACCATTAACATTGGGTCTATGGGAAAATATTGGGTTCCGAAATGTTTTACTTGTATAAATGGGGTATTCATTTACCTGTTACCCGATTAAACGAGGTCAATAGTTTATGGTGTAGAAGAAAAAAGTAGTTTACAAATTAACATATTAGTCTCTACATAATTTAAGGTTTTTTTTCTTTCCAGGAATTTGGAGTAATGGAACTTGTGATTGAAAAACTGGCTTCCTGCCCTTTTTTAAATTTTGAAGTTTTCCCTTTTTTTAAAAAAAATAATTTCAATCAAGTGTTGATCCTTTAAAATATTTTCAATTATTTATTTAGAAATGTGTTTTTCACTTCAGTGTGTAAAATTTCAATAAAGATATTACTGAGTTGTTCAAATTAATTGAAAGGTAGGTCTGTTAAGGTAAGGTAGTCAAGGAAAGGTAAGTGCTCAATCTGCAAATTTCGAAATTATTTTTTTCTAAAAGGAATATTTTGAAAAATAATATGCCATGTTTTAGGGGCACCTAAATATTTTCCCTGCTGCAAATGAAATCAGTCGGATACCTGCATTACATTCTAAAGTATTAAAATTTATTATAGTCAACAATGAATTTTTTTTCCAAATAATACCTGGGTATTGTTTTTTTTTTTTTTTTCCTTTGGTTGAAAATTTCTTGTTTATTATGAAATGTCATATGTGGTATTATAGATAAAAAGTAACATTGGTGATATCTAAAAATATGGCAAGGTTGTTTCACTATCTGTTTTTTCTCAGATCTGGAACGGGCAGTTTAACAAAAAAGGTGTATACATAAATTAGTTATTCTTAGTAACTCTCATGTGAATTTGAATAATGCTAAATCTAAAAATTTGAAAAGTAATTTAATTGGAATATATTTTGCAAAGATTACAAAAGAAAAATGTTGAAAAGATGCAGAGTTTTTGGGGATATTTGGAACCCATATTTTGCAGAAATATTCTGCAAAAAAAATCTTAAAGATTTTTTTTGTAAAATCTGCGTTCCAAATATCCCCATTTTTTTTTTGCAAATTTTTTGCAGAACTTTTTTTGATTCAGTTGTTTAGCAGGTGCATGTGCACCGCGAAGATAATAAGAACATTGAAATTTTCATACTGAAAGCAATAGCAGTTTTTGAAAAGTTTAGTACAGGTTCTTCGAAAGGAGAACTAAAAAACAGGTTTTATACAGGAAAAAATTCAAGTAATTGGTTTTTAAAACTTTGATAAAAGTTTTTCAGCCTTTGCAAACTGCGAAGATTAAATTTTTTATGGGTTGGGTGGTTGTTTTAAATTTATTGGCGCAAGAGCCCAAGCAGGCTATACTGCGCCAAACAGTAGTCTTCTTGAAACATGACGAAATGCAAATATTATAAAATTACTTTATAAATTTTTAGGGGCTCATATATACTTTTCTCTTTTTTTGAGGGGGTTCCCTTTTTTTTTCATGCGAAAGTAGAACTGAAGACAGGTTTTTATACAGGAAAAAAATCTAGTAATATAAACGTTTTCAAATCTTTGAGAAAATTGCTTTAGATTCTCAAACTGCGAAGTTTAAATTTTAGGGGCTTGTTATTGTTTTCAATTATATACTTTTCTCTGTCTCTCTCTTTTTTTGAGGGGGGAGAGATTCTCTTATTTTTTTATACAGGTTGTAATTTTATTTTTTAATGGGTCTCACATATTAATTATGCTCAATTTAATCTGCGTTTATAAAAGAGACACTAGTGCTTGTGAAAAAACAATTGTTGTCAACAATTTTTTCAAACAAAAAAAATGAAATTTATTCACGAATAACACAATAAGAGACACTATATATTACTAATAAATGGAACATCAAAAAATCAACCCTAAAAAAGCTTTACCAGAAAATATCCCCTCTTAATTTTTCTGGAAAAGATTACCACACATTTGAATTGAACAAAAAAGTACAAAATTTAAACTTTTTTTTTTATTTTTCGATATTTTCAGAAAATTTAAAAGATAACAATGTCTCCTGATTGAGGCATTCTCGATCACAGTACTTGATGTTGCTAACTAGATACAATTAAAACAACAAAAATATATAGAATAAAACAAGCATTTTTGACCAATTACAGTCATGACATAGTAAATCTGCAACTGCTTTAGATGAATATTTGGTTTGCCTATAATTAGGCAATATTGTAACAAAAGATGACAAGTATTTCAAATGATCATAACGAAAACAGAAGTGTACAGAATGTCATGGAGTACTAAACAGGCAGATTTGAAGAATGAAATATTAGTTAAAAATTGTGAAATGGAGAGAATTAGAGGGAAGTACTCTAACTTGAAGGCAAAATACAAGTTAAAAAAACAACAGTTAAAAGAACATCAGGCTAGCAAGGCTGTGACTGCATCAACAGCAGAAGATGCTGCGAACTGTGTAATTCTTGGAGAGGGCACATCTGTGTCATCGAAAAAACTGTCCCTGTGTAGAATGCGAAATGTTTCGGTCTACACAGGGGACCTTTTGGAAGTTGTTTTTGGCCGTCAAAGCTTGGGGACAAGTGTATTGAAAAAATCCCCTATAAATGTCACGAAGGCCCTCCTGCCAAAAGATGTTATTGACGACATCATTCTTCATGTTGCAGAAAAGTTTTCTGCAGATGTCAAACCAGTAAAGGCAGCCATATGGCAGAAAATTAATACCTGCCACAAGATAGTGCAGAGGGAAAAAAAAAAAAAATAAATGGTTTCAATTTCTATGTGTATATTTTTTGAATGAAAAAAAAATGAACAGCCTTTAGTAGTAGAAAGTCAGGTAAGTCTTAATATTTTGAATTTACCTATTGTTTCTTGTTGCATAAGTTTTACAATTTGCAAAAGTAGAGAATTAAGATAATAATCTCGTAAAACTGAGAATAAATTAGATATTACAATGTTTATTTATTATTACTATTAATATTGTTATTGTGATTATTTTTATCAGTTACGAAATATTTCATGTGGACAGAAAAGGTCTGAGGATCAGTACCAGAACATACGTTGAGAACACGTTTTTTACCAGGGTCCTGTTTTCGGAATTTTGTGAAAACTAATAAGTAATTTTGTGAAAAAAAGTTAATTTCTGATTAATTTTGAATCTTTTTCTGCAGATTTACTATTTTGAATTTTGTAAAGTGTCCTTATTTTGAGTTTTTGAATTTTGCGAAGGTCCATTCACTGACCTAATTTCTCTCTTGGATTGATGACTGAAGGAATTAAACACAGCCTGTGGGTAAATCAACAGCTTGTACGAAGCCTGCAGGTACTGCGAGAGTTTTTCGACAGGCTATTGGACGGTATTTTGGACTAAACCTGCAGGTAATGCGAGAGGTTTTGACAGGCTATTGGAAGATATTTCGGACTAAACCTGTAAAAAACCTGCAGGTAATGCGAGTGTTTTTGACAGGCTTTTGGAAGGTATTTCGGACTAAACCTGTAAAAAACCTGCAGGTAATGCGAGTGTTTTTGACAGGCTTTTGGAAGGTATTTCGGACTAAACCTGTAAAAAACCTGCAGGTAATGCGAGTGTTTTTGACAGGCTTTTGGAAGGTATTTCGGACTAAACCTGTAAAAAACCTGCAGGTAATGCGAGTGTTTTTGACAGGCTTTTGGAAGGTATTTCGGACTAAACCTGTAAAAAACCTGCAGGTAATGCGAGTGTTTTTGACAGGTTTCGTTCAGGCTTTAGAAAGGCAAATCAGTCCGAAATACCTGCAGGTTTTACCGAGTTTTTTTTTAAAGGTTTTGCGCTGACATTTTTTCCTGGGAAACACTATGAAAATCATTTATTATGCTTATTTTTTAATCTAATTTGGGGCCCCTATAGTCACGGGGGCCCTCACAGTTTCGACATGGTCAACCCGATACCGGCAAAATTAATAAAGATTCTCGTTCAAGGAAGTTTTTTTTTTCAATAAACACAAATCGTTATTTTTTTTTTTTTTCAAATTATTTTTCTTAAAAATTCTCGCATTGTTCGCATAGCTTTAATGCGCAAGCCGGTCAAAAAGATAGGGCCCCATCCTAAGGGGGGGGGGGGCTTAAGTCCAGGTCTAGTAGACATGTGTATTAATCATGCTATGCATCTAAGGGCTTCAGGTGCTTTTGTTTAGATTTTCCCAGGATTAAAAATTGGAATATTCAAAAAAACTATTCTCCACAAGATTTTAAGTTTCGAAATATATTCGTTTCTTTCCTCCAGAGTGTTTTCTCAAAATAAGCAGCATATTTCGTTCTCTACAATTGGCAAGCGAGAAGTGTCTGTTTTTTTTATCTCACTGTTAAACTGTAATTGCTGTTGGCGTCATCAAACGGACTCTTCTTTTACGGAACTATAGGGCGAAGCCTCTAGCCATGTTGCGGAGTGGGAAAATAAGCGTGTGAGGTCTTAGCTGGTCCTATTGATGTTTAGGCTACCAAGGTCATTAGAGCCATCAGAGCTACGCGCTTTATGGCCCTCATTTTTCATCAGACTCTCTCCTCTTGTCAAGAGCTTTCTTGACACTGATCAGGGGACACTGATAACTACACGATGAGAAAGTGGGGGAGCAATGTTTTGAGATTGTTTCAGAATAGCAGAATGCTTCCGCTTGTTGCTTCTCCTTTGTACTAGCAAATAAATAAATAAAAAGGAGGCGCCATTGACACTGTCATTTGGTTAAAATGTCTGGAAACTCAACGTATTATAGCTTTGAGTTCTTTTTGTGCCCCGACAATTTAACTATACACCGTAACAACGATGTTTCTTCCACCAATTACGTTGTTTCCGAAAGCCCCCTAGTATCATCCTAGTGGAAGACTTGAACCATTTGTTACGCATCGCATTTCAGCTCAAGAACTGCCGGTCGAATTTTAAAGGGAAAAGGAGCAATTCTAAGATATATATTTCTTCAACCAGAGAAATCTTTCCAAAGTAAGTTATGTATTTTTTATTAATTACTCATTGACTGTAGTGTCTGCAGCAGAGATTCCCAAAGTGTGGTCCGCGGACCCCATGTCCGCGAGCTTATTCCAGGAGCTCCACGGAGCAATAACGCTAAAACGTGAAAGAGAGTTGAAATTGAAGGGCGAGTAGTAATATTTTTATTCAATACAAAAGCACATTTATGAGTTTTAATAAGTTCGTTCATGTTTTCGTACCCGCAGACTTTACCAAACCCTTCAGAACACTCAGTTCTAGCACATATTAAACACCTAATTCAGTTTCGAATAGAATTTTACTCCCAGAGCTCAAAATAATAATGTTAAGTAATGAAAACTAGACAAGGTCTCTAAAAAATGTATAAAAATCAATAAATAAATTTAAAGAACGAAAAAAAATGGTAGGAAAAAATATTAAATGTATTGAATAAAGTTTTTTTTTTTTTTTTTGCTCGCTTGGATAGGGGGAGGGTCACAAAGTATTTTGTAGCAGGCTCACCAGTTCAAGTTTATGGTGAGGGGGGGGGGAGAGGGGGTTGGCAAGGGGAACATACTCAGTATACATAATAAGAAAATAAAAAACAAAACACCTTTGTAAATCTTTGCACACAAATCGTTTCTAAAACCCGGGGGGGAGGGGGGTGGATAGGCGCCTTCCCTGTGGCTACCCAAATTACAGATCTTTTTGGTACGCACCATGAAATTTTTGAAGCCAAAATGAGATCAATGTCCGTCCCCCCCAATAATAAGACCTCGGTGACGCCTATGAGTCTTAGATCAACTCCTTAGTACATACAGGCCTGGCTTCAAAGGAAAAAAGTTGGTGGTGGCCTTTTTTCACAATAACACTAAATATGGTTGATGTAGCTAGCCTTTAGAATTCATAAAGAACTCAAGGGCGAAATGACACATTTAATATTTTTAAAACAATTACTACAGTTTTGATAAAAAGTTCAAAATAAGGGATTATAAATCCCCAGTCAGGGCCTTGGCGACTAATAAACACTACTGTACGTTAAGATAGGAGTAAACCATTTTATTGTAAGCGCTGAAACACAATCTCGGTGTAAATTTTGTAAAAAGAACATTTGAACCAAATGTAAAAAATGCAATGCTGCATGAAAATTGCACTTCACATTTTCATTAAAATATCTAAATATTGATTAAAGATTGGCTAAGCTTTTTTTCTATATTAGAGTTTTTTTTTTTTTTTTGCTTTCATTCATAGTTTATTTACTTTTAGTATTTATCTCTACACGCGCAATGTTAATGAAATATAGCTCTCAATTTGGAAAAGATTATACACGTATACACATATATATGTATGAATTTCTGTAATGGACCATAAAAGTACAAGAATGTATAATATTTAAGACGCAGTTCTTTTAAAACGTCGTATGAAAAAGAAGTAGAAACGGAAACGAACCCGGTAAAAACGCAGCTGAGACAGCGGATAATTTTCCCCTTCAAAAGTACCAAAGCTCCCATTACGAGAACAGCCTATAATTTTTAAGCAGTAAAAATTTTTTTGAAAATTTCTACAACGCTGTACTGGAGATATATACCTTTCATGAAAATAGTAAATTCTTTTTAGATTTCTTATGCAGTTCATATAGCGGCGTTTGATGGGTTCAACAAGAGTTTTTTTATAAAATAGAAACATTTCTTCCGTTTAAAATTAAAATTTTGTGTAACGGTTAAAAATGTTGAATGGAATATTATGTATTCGGTCAAGTATTCATTTTGAGTTTTGTCTGAAAATATGGCATTTTTGGTATTCGGCACAACATGGCGCTCGGTACATTGCTTACGTACCGATCCTACAAAATAGTACTGAACAGATCGGGATATACAGGGTGTTCCAAGTCAACTGTCATGACCTCTAATTACTCAACTGTTCGTCCTAGATGCATACTTTCAATTGCAAATTTTCTCAAAATGAGGTAGAGAGTCAAAATATTGAAAGTTTGAAGCGAAAAAAATAATTCAGTCAAAAAATACGAAATGTAACTTTTTATAGGGACTCCGGGTCCCCAAACTTATATTTAGGGAAAGAATCTCCATTGAAAAATAATACTAACACAAAAAAATGACATTTGTGCGATCAAAATTTGCGGAGATATTCGAGTTTTTAATGCGCAGGGCCCGTAAACAAATTGACAAAAGAAAATTTTCGCCCTGCCAGAGGAATAACGAGCTTTTAGATTAGGGACGATAATGAAATTTGTTTCGTCCATGTCAGAAAACATTCGCTTCTCATTGTATTCAAAAATAAATACATATGATACAAGACTACAAAACATAACAAGACAAGGTAAATCATTATACAATTTTATACAAAGATATTAAACACACGAAATATGTAGAATCTAAGAAATAATATACATTGCGATTACATTGTCCGTAAAGCAACACCATTTCTACATACTGTTCCGTAGTGTACATCGTAACTTCAAGCCTTAACGAAATGCATCTACTTAAGCCGATTTTATTCTGCAGTGAAAGGATTACGTTATTTCAAGCAATCACTATACAGTCGGTAAATTTATATTCGCGAATTCAGCAAGACATTTTCATTCTTTCTTATTCAATTTTTTTTCGTATTTTAATTCCCATGTTAAATAACTTTTACAGTTAAATATATTTTAGGAAAATAAAGAATATTTTGAAAAAAAAAAAAAAAAGGAATTCTGAATGGTGCGAATTTCGCGTGTATATGGCCCCCAAAATCACTTAAAATAACGCTAGTGTAAAGTGGTATAAATCATAAAGTTTCATGTTTCATTTTTCCATGGATTTTGATCGCACAAATGTCATTTTTTTGTGCTAGTATTATTTTTCAATGGAGATTATTTCTCTAAATATAAGTTTGAGGGCCCGGAGCCCCTATAAAAAGTTAATTTTTTTATTTCTTAACCAATTATTTTTTTCGCTTCAAACTTTCCATATCTTAACTCTCCTCCTCATTTCGAGCAATTTTGCAAATGGAAGTATACATCTAGGACGAACGATTGAGGAAATAAAGGTCATGACTGTTAACTTGGGAACACCCTGTATATAATGTAAGTGAAGAGAACAAAATGAATTTCCCACTCCAACTCTAACACTATTTTTACAGCATGTGGCTCGGTGGTAGAAATTATCAAACATAAGAGATTTTAGTGTTTTCCTCAACCACAGCTTGACTGTGTGCTACAAATACAAATCAAAATTTCCAGAAATATTGAGCTGGCGGAAAAAGATTTTTTCTGGAAAATTTGAGTTCTTAGAAGTTTACTAGTTTTATTTTCTTAGGAAGGCATTAAAAGTGATGAATGTAATTTAAAATATACATGTAATCCAAATTATCATTATTTTTAACAGAATTTACATCCAACTTTTGAACCTATTTAAAAAATTCACCAGTAGCAGCTTTCTGACTACATAAAATCAAAAATTATCCAAATTTACTCGTCATCATTCAAATGTCAATTTTAAATATGTGATTTTTGTAAAGATTTCAATGTTTTTTTTTTTTTTTTGCAGAAATGGGGTTTTTTTTTTTGTATTTTTTTGACACATGTAGGATTTTTTTTTAAATTGTGGATTTCAAACAGAATGTCGTTTTTTTCTATTTTATAGTAACGAGCATTTTTAATGCCTCTACATTACATTAATACCAGCTCATAAAATGAAAATATATCATAATTTTTACAAAAATATTGCCACTTATGGTGATTGATAATGTTGCTACACGTATAGCAAACTTTTCATCATCCGCGAGTCTCTTGCTTTTTTTGGTGATGACAATTGGGAAAAATATAGAAATATACTGAATTTGTGTAGCTCTAAAGATTTTCTAGTTTTTGCATAATTTTGCAATTATATGTTATCATATTTCAATATTCTCTCCACATTTTACTCATACTAATTTTCTTGACCAATTTTATTTTCTAACATTATTAGGATTTTAATTTAAACACCAGACTGAAATTTTCAAGTGGGCGAGGCAAAACGGCAAGCATGCAAGAATACAGAATATGAAGTATAAAAAGAATTTAAAGTAACGATAAGCATTAGAGAAGATACTTCCAAACAGTGGAGCTATATATAAAATTAGAATGAAGGAGTTTTCGTGGCAGACGGAATGAGATTTTGATACGTGAAAAAAAAATTGAGACCAACAAAAATAAAGGTTAAAATGCAGAAATTTGTGCAACCCATTAAAGTGAGCGAATACGAAACAGGATTACTTTTCCACTTCATTTTAAGGACTTTCCAATGGTTCATCAGAAAAATCAAGTACTTTTAAGACTTTTTGAAGGACCCATGGGAGAATCAAGTACTTTTCCGGGGTCCATAATTAGCAGAATAAAAATTCAAGGACTTTTTCGAGGACTGCCGGAGCCCTGACGTAAACATATTCATCAACCTGAGACTCTTCAGCATTTTCCTAATGCTTTGTTTCCCAATTTTGGTTTTTTTCACTAAATAATTTTTCAACTGAGCTTAAACCCTGTAGCAATGAATATATATTAAGCGAAAATGGCAAACACAAATAGACAAAATAGTACCTAAAACTGGAATTTATTATAGATCCATCAGAAAAAAATGATATGTAACAAATTTTCAAAAAAAAAAAAAAAAAAACAACAAGCAATAAATGTGTCATACACATGAATCCACTTCCAAATAAATTGGCAATAAATTTACTAAACCAGTCTGGGCATTTTTGAATGGTTTAGCAGTTGCATAAATGCTGGGCTCAAATCCTTTGGTTGCTGTGTGAATCGATGGCACACGCATTCTTCGACTTCGCCGTCCATTTTAAATCCCCGCCCTCCAAGCAGTGCTTTTTTTCAGTTTCCCCAAAGATTTGTAAGTCAGATGGGGACAAATGGCCTGTTCCCCCAAACACATTCACAACCCAAAACACGAGTGCCAACAAAGTTCATTCTTTTAGGAATTGGATCATAGGCCCCGTTTATGCAGCAGGATTCAACCCGGCGTCAACCCGGCTTTCCCCACGAGGCCGTGTTTATGCACCGACCCGGGGTGAAACCGGTTTCAAATGGGGTAGAAATTTCTCTCCTTCATCAATGAGGTATTGAAGGTGGATTCTCCTGCATTGACTGTACGGTTGTTTATTTTACTTAGCCAAAGTATCGTTAGTGCGCAAGGAAAAACTAACAAAAAGAAGAAAACTGAAAATCTCTGAAATCATTTTTAACAAATACGGAAATAATATTCGATCAACTGATACTTTTGTTCAAATAGAAAGATTAGCAATACTGAAAAATAAATTATATTGTCCTCAAATTCCTAAATTTAGAGCTTTTTTCCTAAATATCCTTAAGTTTACATAATTTTTCGACAGATTTTTGCTGAAAATAAGGAAGTTACTATTCGATAAATTAAACTTTGTTCTACTAAATCTTAATCACTATATCTTATATTTTCTATTTAAATGGCTTCAAAATTGTATGTGGTAAAAATCACTTTTTTAGTCAAGAATTGCGAGTAGTACGCAGACTTCGTAATGGCTTTGAAAAAAAAATTAAAACAATATTACAAAAAATCCAGGTCACTTTTGATATTGAGCAAAAATTTAGTAATGCACATGTGTACCTATATACAAGTATAATATTGAACTGCATCTTATTTTCTTTTTGCCAATGTCACGTTATCACTTGTTGTAATCCTAGTTTATGGGTGATTTATTTTTCTCCCTCGACAGCTAGAGCTTAAAACTATTCATTAGGTGTAATATATTCGTTAAGCATTGCTTCTTTTTCTGAATAAAAAATGCATTTTAATAAAAAAACTAAATAAAATATTAACACTCAGGCGATTAATGCGCTGAAATGCATTCAGCATAGTTATTTCTTCTAAGCAAAAGCAATTTTAGTACAAAAATAAAATCCCAGCTTCCTAATTGGTCCCCAAGTTAATCGTCTTAGTGTCCATTTACCGATTAATGAGTGCATTTTTAATTTCAACTTTTAAAAATTATGAGTTTAGAGAAAGAGTTAGGAAAAAAGGCTATCTTATTTATTCCTAAGGACAAACTGAAAACATGTTTGGAAGCCCTAAAATTTATAAGTCTGCAAAAAATCAGGAAGCTCACAACTTAAAAGAGAGCTATCAGAAAACTAAAAAATTAGGACAAATCAGGACAAAATATTTTTATCAGGGATATCGGGACAATTATGAAGTCTGAGCATGTCGGTATGATGTCAATCTAATGGATTTGTCAACACAATCTTAGCAAACAAAATGGAGAATGGCAGACCAGAAAATTAGAATTTTAGTTACTACATTACAGAAAATTTTATCCGGAAACCAAAAAACAGGCTTTTTTTTCCACAATTTTAGCGCCATTTTATAAAACCAATTTCTGAAAGGGAGATTTCTTTTTCTAATATAAACGCTTTTTTTTTTATAAAAGCCATATTGCGCAGGATTCAAAAAATTTAGCATAGAAATAAGAAATAAAATAAAAGGGTCAACTTGCAACAATCTTGCAGCAAAGGTCATCTTGTAAAATTAAAGGGTCAACGGGCCAAAACTACCAAAACATTTCCCGAACGAAAACATGTCAAGTGCATTCATAAACTTTTTTCAAATTTCATTCCAACTGAAAACTAAGGAAATAAATACGGATGCATTCTATTGCATTTAAAAAAAAAAAAAAAAATGCTTGGCAAAATTTGCCTATTAGAACAAAAACCCTGTTTTTTTAAATACCATCTCTTCCCCTATACCCCTGTTTATTACAGACTGTCCAACATATTTTTTACGAATAGAAATTGTTTTTCGCAGTAGTGTCAAGAAAGGCTTTTGTTACTACACATTTCATTTTAAAAGTTTGAGATTAATGAGTTTTTTTTTCCCAAGAATCGGAAAGTATTCCCGAGAATAATGATTTTTGCCGACTTAAAATAAGTTTCTGGAAAGTGCATAAGTATGTATGTAAACGGGGCCTATGTCTTGAAATCAGCAAATTTGTGTAATATTGTGAATTATGAAAGAAAGGCATAACGTCCACGCTAATTTCAAATCAACAATTTGAGGAATAAAAACGGAAAACAACTTTCGCGACTTCCACGAAACCAGAACCTTTCCGCAAGGGATTCTGGGGAAAAGGTAGAGAAATCGCCTTTTGTCAAAAACAGGTCTTGTTGCAAACCCGGCTTCAATGCTGCATTTCTCCTCCTTCTGCTTCACGCCGGGTTAAAGCCGGAGCGTGCATAAACGGGGCCAAACTGAAGCATGCCAGTAAACTTGCTTGTGATGGCACATGTTGCAGGACAAAGCTACACCACACACAGCCAATTCAACAAGAAAATGTCTGCAGAAGTTCAAGTGGACAGTCCCCCCCCCCGCATAAAACAAGATCAGTGACTTCCACATGTTTGGTGAACGTAAAAAAAAGCACTGCACGAACACTCATTTTAGACAGACGATAAAGTCGAGGAGAAAGTGTGCAACTGGTTCAAACAGCAACCAAAAGATTTTTACCAGCACTGTGTGACAGCCTCGAGCCCCCTCCCCCCATTGAACCAGATCGGTCCCACGTAACTTCCACATATTTGATGAACTTAAAAGAAACACTGGATGGACACACATTTTAGAAAGTGTGCAACTGGTTCAAACAGCAACCGAAAGATTTTTACTAGCACACTGTATTTTGCAACTGGGGTTACAATGGGGTGAATGCCTAAATGAATACAGATGATAATACTTTTGAGTTTGGTTGATAATCACAAGGAAATCAGCTCTGACGCGTTATTTATTGATTGCTCTTAACAAATTTATTGCCCATTTATTCCGAAGTGGTTTCATCTACATGACAGTATTTATATTATGTAACAGATTTTGAGGGAAAGTAATTATTTAAAAATATTT
This sequence comes from Uloborus plumipes, assembly GCA_038373865.1. Lineage (NCBI taxonomy): Eukaryota > Metazoa > Arthropoda > Arachnida > Araneae > Uloboridae > Uloborus > Uloborus plumipes. The sequence continues at coordinate 14,612 of JAXGGA010011431.1, read as the reverse complement.
CTTGATTGAATTATGCAATAAATATCAGCTATAGGTATTCTTTGTTTTGGGTATTTTGTTCATCTCTCTTAAAGAAAAAGGTTGGCTCTTTCTCAAAAAAGGTCATCTGGCCAGCTTTTTAGAATTATGCTTTACAACTTATAATATGACCTCTATACATTTTAATAAGGAAACCAACGTCAATTTAGGTGATAAAACAATATGTTTCATCCCAAGACCTGCAATAGATTGTTGCTCCAGCAAAAAAGGAGGTAAAAAAACTGCAAGCCGCTCCAACCGTCTGACAAAATCCATACAATTTTCTGGAATGGGCTCACTTAAACTTGTAAAAATCAAGGCTTCTAAAAGTAAACTTTTGTTACCTAATGATTTTCCTATGACGTTGCTCAGCTGTCCCTCAACGTCTGCATCAATTGAGAAAATTTCATCATGGGTCACCTATGGTTTCATTTCGAACAAAATGGGAGATGGTTTAGGCACTGAAAAAGACAAGAAATGAGTGAAAGTGTATTGTTATTAAAAGGCTAAATCAAATAATCCGGAAATTGCTTCGAGTGGCAGTACTAACATGTGATCTCGTGAAATGTAATATAGCATTTTTTTTTCTTTAAATAATTTTACCTAAAACTGTAAAACTTACCAAACTATAAATCCGCACAACCTCTGACGTCAAGTTGTGTGAATTTTTGACTTCATTCTATTGCAGTCATTAGCGCATGCAAAGTTTCTCTCCTGAGGGGAAGGGTATCATAAAAATCATTACATGTATTTTTTACCAATCCCAGTGTGAAATTTAAAAAATCCTTCGTATATAAAATACCATACATACACCATGGCAACACGATTTAATATTAAGAATTCGGAGGAAGGGGAAATGTTGTGACCCCCACTCCCTGCGATGACCCAAACTGAGACACTGGTATGTTTTCTAAACAATGCAAATAAGGATGAAAAGCATGGAACCTTTCCATGCTTTTCATTTTTCTTATTCGGATCCTTTACGAAATCCTGGGCACGGGCCTGTGAAGGAAATTTGGCAAACTAAACATGAATTTTTTGCAAAAAGTCAATAATATTTGCAAAATCTTCTTAGAAGTCCTTTTCCAAAAGCATTATGAATAATGTGCGAATTGCATGTTCCCACGTTCACTATTCCAGTTTCTCTCAAAGTTCTCACTTCCTTGTCCATCAACTGAAACACTGTTTTGTTCACATTCGGTCCATTAGACTCAAGCATTATTAGGCGTTTAAAACTAAATTCAGCGACAAACTAATTTCTCTAGCTTATAGTACATTTTGAATGACAGCGAATATAGTTAGCGCTGTGGCATGCCCCAGCAATTCGGTACCAAAGTATCTTTCAGCTATTCCATTATCTCTAGTACTCCAAAATCTGATGTACACATCTAGCTGCTCTAAATTTGGTCATTTAAAGTTTCATCAAGCATGATGGTGTAGTAAGGATTTTCTTTCATGAATTCATTGGTGATGAGCTTTAAAAAATATGGGGCAAGTCCATGGGATATAGAATAGGAAACTTTAGTTCAGTATAAAGACATCCCAGAGCTTATTTTTGATAATGGAAAAATGGCTGAAAACACATTTTTAACTACCTTGTTTGACACAAAAGAGAAATTATTTAATGCTGTGTGAATTATCCAAATTATTTCTGATTTGGAGATTAAATCATCAGGATTGAGTGTCTATGGTACTTTAGTGGCTGTAGATGTAGATGCTTCACAACTGAAGTTCATACTTTTGCCTTCAGCAAACACAAAACGTGCTTGGGACGTGTCCTGCTTTGCAAGATATAGCTTTTGTGATTTGAGGAACAAGAATGCAGCAGTAGTTGAGCTTTTCCACTGTTTCGGATTTGCACGGTCACTCTGCACAGAGAACAGTAAGCAGAATATTCATCTTTTCCCTTGATGCACCATTCGTTAACTATTGCTCCAACGTTATCTTTAAAGTCCAACCAATCCTTGTGAAAGTGAGTCAGACGCCTTGGCATGTTTCGAAAATAAAGTGACGTAAGAACACTAGCAACAAATTTTAAATAAATTGAAAAAAAAAACTGCCAATACTTTCACTGAGAGAACGATGAAGATCATTTGTTTACGTGCGATCACGTGAAATACAAAAACAGAAATCCCTAATGTTGCCAACGCTTAACGAACAAAATTCTTTGAACTGCTTTGAAGAGCGTAATCATCCTGACCGGTTTCTTTGACATCACGAGAGCAATTCAGTGCTTCGCCAACCTTAAACGCCGTAGGAGGAAAGAAAAGGTGTTCAACTGCAGTGGGAAAAAGAGGAGAGCTCAAACTTCGCCCCCTCCACTGAGTCACACTTTCGACGCATTTGGGAAGGAAAACGTGTTCGGCAAAATAGACAGTAGAGACCAATGGCAACGATGGATTATCATAAGTCCGTTTCTTGACCTTTTTTGAAAAATATAGGATTTATAGGAAATATAGGACGACTTTGATGCCTGAAAAAAGGAAAACTATTCTGATAAAAGCTGGCTTTTAAAATAAAAACAGGTTTCTTCAGTTTGAAAAATATGATAAAAGTGCATTTATTCAAAGACTGAACCAAATGATTGATAAAGACAGCAGCAGACTCACTTTTAAATACTTTGATTAAAATAATTTTTAAACAACCATTGAACCAAACTAAAATCCTGATATAAAACGACATTTTTTTTTTTTTTTTTGCTTTCACACTGTACAAAGTTTTTTTTAAAAGGTACCTTATTTCTAGTCTTGTTTAAAGGAATTATTGATGTAGGGCCATTTCACAGTATTTTGTCCAAAAAGTATCCGCAATAAAACTCATTGGGTATAATTTTTTGCAATAGATATGTGAAATTATGAGAATATGTTGATTGTTTTGAATTTGTTTGGATATTTATAGAGATATTCAGTATTTAATCTGAACATTGGTAAAAGTCATGTTGCGGACTCTACAGCTAAAAATTCCATAAAATCTTCCATATATGACAAATGAACCATTTTACAAGCAATTTTTTGCTTGAAATGGTTAAATAGAAAGAGTATGTAGTCACTTACATACTTTTTCACTTTCAAATATAAATTTTTGTTTATGTTTGGAATTCAGAAATATGTACCTGTAGAGTCCAGCACAAAAAAACATAAAAAAGTTTTGTTTTTGTGGTTCTTAATAAACACAGCTCAATAATTATTTTTATTTTCTAATTTTATACACCATTCAACATAATTATGCAAAAAAATTGCATATAAATCTTTAAAAAATCATATTAATGGCAGTTTAAAAAGTGTGCTGGACTCTACAAAAACGTGCTGGACTCTACACTTAACTTTAGCTATTTATTTATTTGAATGTTTGTATGTGTTTTCACTTTCTTTTTGCTTTTATTTATCATCATAGTTTTTTTTGGGGGGGGGGGGGGGGCAGAATGTCAAGCAGAGATATAACTAATGTGAGGGCATTCCGCAAACTAGGAAAATGTACCACTTTAGAATTCATGTGCAAAAAGTGATATGCAGTGTTAACTATGCATATGCTGACTCGAAACAAGTTGATATGTCTTTACTAAATAAGGAGCTGAATCAAGATAAAATCACTTTATCACACCACAAGCAGTCTCTTCAAAAAGGTGAATGGATTGCTGTCCTATTTAATGATCAGTGGTGGGCAGGAGAAATAGCTAATGAAGATTTAAAGAAATCTATTGAAGTTAAATTTGTGTTTCAGCCAGTAGGTAGCAACAAATTCTAACAAAACAAGAAAAGGAAACATTTCCTGCCACAGGATACTTTATGAAACTTCCAGGACATCCAGCACCCATCGACTCTGGTAGATTTTTTGCTTACAGTAAAGAAATAGCAGACGGTATTGCTACCTTACTGAAAGACTTCAATTTTTTTTCTTGCAAAAAGATTATTTCTAAATCTTTAATAACTTGTTTTTTTTTTTTTTTTTTTTTTTTTTTTTAAACAAATGTAAATCTAAAAATCTTTCATTATTTTTTCCCAGTAAAACCAATTTAAATCAAAAGTGTTGTGGCAAAAGTCAATTGGTACATTTTGTAGAGTCTGCAACGCAAGGCATTTTACTGTGTATGTGAAGTTTTTTTCCTCTACTTTTTCAATTTTTCACTTTAAAAATTAAATTTTTGTACTCCAAGCATGTATAGTGTGTCAGTGTTTAAAAATAACCAGCATTGATAATATGGGATAAATAGATTCAAAGGGATTAGCACTTAATCTTGATCATTTTTTTGTTGTACTTTTGTGTGTAGAGTCCGCAACACAACACTTTTTTTGCCATAACTAATTAATTTACTGTTGAATTAGCACTTCCTTTTATTTTGAGTTTGTGTTTTGGTAGTACTTCTACACTAACAAAAAAAGAATTAACTTTTAGATTTTTATGTTGTGAATATTGATGTTTGAACTTTGTGAAATGTAGAGTCCGCAACATCCAAATACTGCGAAATGGCCCTGTAATAAGTGATTGGATTAATTATATAAATATATAAAAAAAATTGAAAAAAGTCTGCTTTTTCTAATTGAAGCTGGCTTTTTGAAACAGGTTTAAAAAAAAAAAAAGAAAAAAAGAGTGACAATTTTTATCCAGCTCAAATGGAACAACTCAAGAAGGTCCAGCACTTTTATAACCGATTTCAGAGAAACTTTTATACTATAATCTGCAGTATGAGTTTTTCGAATTTTTCGATAAAAAAAATAACTCCACTAATATACAAATTCGAAACAACTGCTATCTTTTCAAAATTTAAATATCTGACCGCAGATATTTATGTTAAAAATCATTTACAAGTTTGATGCGGAAACTTTGTGAACAAAGTAATACCACGAAATAACTCTTCAAATTATCCTTCAGAATCCATGATTTTAGCAATAATTTCTAGTTAAATGTAAGGAAAGTAAATAATTAAAATGGCGTTCCTTCTTTTGATCGAAATGAAGACAAACAAGGCGAGAGAAACATCATAAGTTACCTTTCTAAAAGTTCTTGTGATTCTTACTCAAGCAAACTTCTTTCTTTGAAGAAAAACAATTACAAAACAGTATTTATGGAATTGGTACTTGAATGCTTTGGCAAGAAACAACAGAATGTTTTTAAACTAAAGCAAAGTATACTACAGTATATTAAGTAATCGGAGTTGCAAAAAGAAGAAGAGATTTTTTCAAAACGTCTCTCCTCTTTGACTCAAACTAGATGTTTCCTCCTTTCCATCACTCGCTCTTTTAGTCATCTCTTTTGTTTACCTACAACCGTCAAAAGATGAGCGCTCTCTTACGAAAGGCATCAATAGCAACGTGTGCCGAAATAGCTCAGTTGGGAGAGCGTTATACTGAAGATAGCAACGTTTGTAGCGTGGAATCCAAAATTCATTTTGAGACTTCGATCTTGTTGTTTGACATCGTCGCTTGAGAAACTTTGTCTTCGTTCTAGTTGCCTGAAGTAATGAACAAATTGTCTGATACTCTGTCTAGGAATAACATTTGTTTTGCAAGCGACCAGATCTAAATTCAAATCACGAACTAAAAAGTCGAAATCCGCATTCAAGCTAAGAACGAAAAGCGTCTGAAACTTTTCATTTGTTCTGCATCTTTACTTACTGATCAAGACAAGTAAGTTTTTACTTTGACATTACATTTTCTTCTATTTAGCGCTGCGAATTCTAAATACGGTACATTTCCCGGAAGAACCTGCTGAATCAGAGCCAATTATTCCCAGTGCATGATTATGGCACAGGCCAGCTAGGCCTGGAACTGGGGCCTCATCTTCGTAAGGGGCCCCTAATTTCCTAAAAACTGATGCACAGCATTAAATAATTGCATATTTTTGAGAAAAAAAAGGTTCATAAATTGAAAAATAAAAACAATCTCTCTTGATACTTTTATTAGTATTTATCTTATTTAGTTCATTTTATTAAAGAAATCTTTTTGATTTCCTTCGCGAGAATTAGCTAAGGGCTAGACATAATGCATATACAGTGCAACTGCATGGCGCCTTGCAGAGCTACATACAATGATCTCCAATAAAGGCTTGTATCGCCACTGTGAAAAAGTTAAAAGATTTTTTTGTTGACTTAAAAAGTCAGAATATAGAATGGGGCCTCTAAATAATTTTCAGCCTTCGGCCTCACTTTTAGTTAGTTTGGCCCTGGGTATTCCGGTGCTAAACTGGAAAAATGAATGAAAAAAAAATCGAATTTTGAAAATGTACTTTTAAACATGATCTTGTCTAGCATTAAATTTTATTCAACATTCTTCAATCCTTACACTTCCAATTAACTTTACACTTCATTTATCAAGGGAGTGATTTTTTTCAAAAAAGGTTACATATGTCATTCGGGGAATGTTTGAAACACTCAGTCGCACAGATTTTCCTGAAAGTAGGAAGCTCCACGATACAGTTATACCTTCTACGCGCATGACTCAGTGGCTACTTAGTACTGTGTAGTATATATTCTGTAGTTTGGGCTTTTTTTCCCCTTATAAAAGAAAGAAATCGATTTACTACATTCAACAGTTTTAAATTTTTCTTCGTAGCCAAAGACGAAAGCGCTCATTAAAATACCAAAATATTTTGAAGGAAGAACAATACCAAAGAGGTTTATTTCTACTCAAAGAAAGTTAAACATTTAATTTTCTTTTTTGGCCCAAAAAACTGTATGTAGAAATTTACAATTCAATTTAATTTTCCTTTACGCCACAGTATTAGTTTTTTCTTTTCATCAAAATTATACAGTAAACTCCTGATTATGAGCAGAATAGGATCGGTGGATTATTGAATATCGTGGATCATCAACAAGAGGTGAGATATGATATTAGTGTACACAATAGCCAAAAAAAAAAACCACTCGTAAATGCATTTAAATAAAAGTCAAAAGCAATAACATTGAATGTAAAAGTTGTCTTTAAGAGCTAAAAAGGAACAATAATACATAATAATCTTAATATTATCACACACGTTAAATTTTTACCAAAAGGTCAATCTGGTTTTTGTTTTATCATAAAATGCTTGTTCTTATTTAGTGATTGAAGTTTTTTTTTCACTAAGTATCTCGTCCCCAAAGTGATGTATATGCTGACTCTCCGAAATAGTTTATAAATCTGTCAGAATGAAGGAGGGCTGCTTCGTGGCTCATAATCAAATGGGGGCCAGCCGGGCTAGTTTGAATTGTCGTTACTGTAAAAAAAGCGAAAGTCTCGCGGATGATGAAAAGCTTGCTGTGCGTGTATCAACATTGTCAATTACCGTAAGTGGAAATATATTTTTTTTAATTATGATATATTTTCATTTAATGAGCTGTTATTAATGTAATGTAGACGTCTTAAAAATGTTCGTAACAAACTGTAAAATGAAAACAAATCGACTTTCTGTTTGAAATCTACAAATCCAAAACAATTTTTTTTTAATCCCATATGAGTCAACAACAACAAAAAAAAAAGTCCCATTTCTGCCAAAAAAAAAAGAAAAAGAAAAAAACATTGAACTCTTTAAGAAAATCACATAATATTTAAAATTAAAATTTGAGTGATGACGAGTAAATTTGGATAATTTTTGATTTTTTTGAAGTCAGAAAGCTGCTACTGACGAAATTTTTAAACAAGTTCAAAAGTTAGATGTATACTTCTGTTAAAAATAATGATAATTTGGATTGCATATATATTTTTAATTACATTTATCATTTTTTAATGTTTCCTAAGAAAATACAACTAGTAAATTCTAAGAACTCAAATTTTCCAGGAAAAATCTTTTTCCGCCACCTCAAAATTTCTGGAAAATTTGCATTTATATTTGTAAATGCTGGTTTGTTAACAAATACTAAGTCTCTTTTATCTTGACAGAATAAACAAGGGTTCTGGTCAAAAACCTTTATCTTTTTTCCACTACTTACAGGGTAAGCCATTATAGTTCTTTTACAGAAAGAGCCATTTATATTTTTTCTAAGTAAATCAGTTATTATTCAATAAAAATGTACGAACTATCCTAAATGTTACTTTCAAAACGGAAATTGTTAGCACTGTTACTACACGAATGTTCTAATAAAAACATTCAAATGATGCAAATCAATCAAAAAGCAACTATCCGTATGAGCTAAACAAATTATTTTTATATATACGAAGCACAATTCTTACCAAAAATACCACTTTTAAATAACGCACGAAAATAATCTCGTCCAAACTCAAGCACACAGGAAAAATTTCTGTACCTCAGAACCAGACTAACGTAAGTCCATTTTCGTCATTTTTCGGTAGAGGGGAAAAACGATTGTCGAATACATCGTTTTTCCCCTCTACTGAAAAATGACGAAAATGGACTTACGTTAGTCTGGTTCTGAGGTACAGATGTGTGAGTCTGGTTAACCGTGCCAGGTTTTGCCATAATCAATTCCAAGTGTTTTGGGTGTGGATGGCACATGGTGCTTATTAGCGACCGGAAAGGCCTATTTAAGTCTTCGCGTTGTTAAAAATGAACTAAATGATGATTTTTAGCATGTTTTTTGTTTGTGAAAAATTTAAAAAATAAAAAAAACATTTTATTCAAAATATTTGTTCGTTTGAGAAAGAAGGAATTTTACTCATAAACAACGAAGTCAGGACTATAAATATATTTAGCATCTCTAAAGTCCTTGTTTTTTTGCATCGATTGCCACTTTTTTCAGTGTTTTATCTCAAACGGTAGGCGAGTTATGAGTGGTTTTGTAAACAGCGCCCCCCACTGCTTTCCCCCCTCCCCCGGGGGTGTCGACCACTCAGGGGGGGCGAGGCCATGCTTTTTCGTTATCACTTTAGTGCCCGTAACAATAATCAGAAATAATATTGCGTCACCCTCTCCGTGTATGCTCAACCCCCTTCAGATCCTGGACTAAATCCCCGATGAGAAATTGGCACTCCTGAGCTGTTTTCAAGGTACGAGCAAATAGCTTAAGAGACATTATTTTGAAATTCAGACAAGGTGTGGCAGTGACCATTTTTGATTTTCCTCAATTTTTTTATATGTCAAAGTAGGTCATGAGAAATGAACATTCTGAAGTTTGTAGCCCCCCAAAAAATTTTGTTCTCTCGGTAAAAATTCCTAAAGTTTGATGTTATGCAGCGCTTTTTTGGTGAAACGGCCGAAAAACTCATTTCAGTGCGCTGTAGTTTTTTACAGAAACGCCACCCCATGGTTATGTTTACATTTATCGATTGTACAGTGTGTACTTATGAGGACCCCATAGTTATTTGGGTTGGAGTGTGTTGCTTCCTTCAGTTAAGGGTAGGAGTGCACCAATAAGAAAATCGGCCGATTACCGTTTAATCGGCTATTGATAAATGGGGCATTTCACGGTATTTGTGACATAGGGGTGTCCATAACAAAACTTTTTAAAAGTTTAATTTTTTTTTTTTTTGAAAAAGTACATTTTAAAGTATATGAATATCATATTTTTTTCATAGTTTACTTTATATTATGCTAGTAATTGCACTCGGAACATTGAAAATGCAATTTTCACTGTTACGGACTCTACATTGAATTTTTCTTTAAATCTGGCTTAAACTGATTTTCAAGCCAAAACTGGTGCTTGAGACAAATAAAGTAAAGGTTCATCTCTAATATAGCTAAAAATTTTAATCAAAAAGTGCATTCTATAAAAAGTTATGGATTGTGAAAATGATGATTGTAGAGTCCATAACAATAATTGGAATAAAAGTTTAGTTAAAAATTTTTATTTATGCATTTTATTTAACTAAATTGCATATTTTCTAATTTCACCTATGCTGTTACAATATTGTAAAAGAAATTTCATGATTGTTGCAATTCGTTAATTTTTATGAATTTTCAAAACTCGTTACGGACTCTACAAAAATGTTACGGACTCTACATTCAGCAGCAGTTTCAACACAGCTCTTTATTTATCAAAGTACTTGAACTCCCAAATAGAAGGGTAAAAAAACTAAAAGTTATATCTTTGAAAGACATTACAACATACTTAAAAAAAGAAACTCTAACATTCTTCAACTCTTTCAGAAGAATTTTGATTGCACATTCATCCCGCATGTGACAGCTCATAATATTTAATTAAAAGTAAGTATTTAAAAGGGTAATGAGCAAAATTTTTGTTTATTATTTTAAAATATTGCCTTTTTAAAGAAATATATGAGCTGTCAAATACAGGACAAAATAGCAGAGGCCGTTTTGTAGAATGACTCAATATTCCATGAGCTTTTATATTTTGGTTCTGGACCAATCTTTTGGTTTAAAAATGATGCAGGTTTGAAGGAAAAATTTATTTTACACAGGTAAGGCCCTCTCTTCATTGCTTACAGGGCTTTTACACAAAAGAGCACAATTAGGAGCAATTCTTGACAGATTTTTTTTGCCTAATTTAAGTTCAAAATCTATGTTTAAGCAATTAAGTATCGAAATTAAACTTGAATAATCAAAAATTTAACTAGTTTCTTGATATTGACAGTTTACCTTTGGGATGAGTTACATTCGTTAAGCTAAAAAAAATCTCCATTTAAAAATGAAAACTGCTGATATAAGTCTTGATTATTTTACGCAACAAAAACCTTTTGTCCATCTTTTCACATTAAGGGTACATATCCCATCCAAGGGCAGATCCACATTCTATCTTTTTTATATTAATTTATTTTTTATTTGTAGGAGGAGGGGAGATCATTCCCAAAAAGGGAATTAGGATATGTAATTTTTGGACATAAATTAGGGGGACTGGTGTAAACATTCTGAAATATAGGCTCTAAAACATAGCTTTAGATTATGTTTGGTCCCTTTAAGGATGTAAATGGATAGGAGAGCCATGCCCCCCCCCACCCCCTTCCTCATAGAAAACTACTAATGCCATCTAAACTTATTGTCTTTAATTTCTAAAATTTAATTTAAAAAAATTAGCAGAAAAGAGCATTCTTAAGCAACGTTGATAAAAAAATAAGCATAAGTTGATAAAAAATAAACTTGCTAAATTTGTCATTTGATAAAATACTGTTTACTAAATCTGTTGATTTTGGTACATTTTAAAATACTTTAATATTTTTACCTGAATTTACTCAAAATTTAAGTTACCTTGAAAAATGCAATTTTAAAAGTTTTGGCTAAAAAGCAACATTCCTCCCCTCCCATCAAAATGTCCCTCTTAAATATCCCGCTGTTGTCGGGAAATCTTGATTTATCGAAAAGAGTCTAGTACCGATCTCCTCAACTAATTCAAGGTTCTTCAACTGTAAAAAGAAAATCGCTTGTGAAATTCAAATTGGTACCTTGTTTTTTTTAGAAATAAATTTAAGACAATGCAAAAAACAAACTGAAGAAACTGACATGTGCAGGGCCGTGCTTAGGGGTGGCAAACTGTGCAACCGCACAGGGCCGCTAAAATATTTTGAAATTTTAGGGCCGCTAAAATATTACAAGAGAAAAAATATTTTTGTGTGCACGTGGAGAAAAAAACTTTGAAAAAAAAAAAAAAAACTTTTTCCTTCAAACTATTTTTTTGAGTTTTCAAAATATCTAATATACAAACCGCTTTTGGCGGTGTGGCCAATTCTTCAATTAGTTTCTCTGCCAGAGGCAAACTTGTCTTTTGGAATAATTCAGCAAATATAAATCTTATTTTCTACTTCTACTCAGCGATGGGACATTCTAAAGCGGTATGTTAAAAATTTTACTATTGAGCCTTCATCGAACATAAGATGGGAATGCCGAATTGAAAGTATCAAGGATATTAGATTTCAAATTGGCGGATATTTATGACAAATTAGTTGAGATATCGGACATTGCAACGGGGTCAAAATGCACAACTGAGTTTCAAATTTCTCACTTCTTTAAGTATATGGTACGAATTGCTTGTTAAAATTAATTTCGTTAGGAAAGCAAAACAAAATTCTACTATAAACTTAAATACTGCTGTTCAGTTAATGAGAAAACGCTTATTTTTTTTAGAAAAGTTGAAAAACACTGACTTTGAAATTCTCAAGAGCGGATCTAAGAATTTCTCAAGGGAAGGGAGATTTTTTTTAATTATTTACATACCGTGGTTTAGATCTCTGGATCACAAAATTTCAGTCTTTTAATTCCAAAACATTTCCGGAGTTAAACCCCTTAATCATAGCCTCTCTTAATATCATCGAAGTCATCAAAAATTACGGTTTTTGTATTTCATCTCTAAACTTGGATACCGAAAAATTGTGGGGAGAAAATTCTCCGGGTTTTGTCCCCCAACTTCTGTTCTCCATGACTTGAATCCTCTCTTCCCCTAATATCATCGAAGTCATCTAAAATTATGGGAGAGAACTTTCGGGTTTGTGTCCCCCAACTTCTTCCCTCCTGGCATCATCCGAGATCGTCTAAAAATTGCGTTTTTTTTTTTTATTACAATTTAAAAAATGTTTCGGGGAAGACGGAAGAGTCCAGAACAACATTTATGTCCCAAACAAGTCATCAAAGACGAACTGCGATTGCCCCCCCCCCCTTTTTTTTTGTATTTAATTTCGAAATATTTCCAGATAGAGGAGCCCTCACCCCAACGAAAACATAGTCGAAGATTGCTTAAAATTCCATATTTTAAGATTAAATATCGTAAAAGTGCCGACGTAGGGCCCCTCACAGGGAAGAGATCGTCATTCCTTTGTATCCGTCTTAAAATTCTGAAATTGCAGCGAAAGATTTAGCTCTCTATCATTGGAAATGAATACTAATGAAATTTCTTCTCCTGTTAACTCTTCGTAGAAAGAGTGTTAACAAACAATTTTCTTACGAGTCAATCTTTTATGTACACCTAGGAGCGTTTTCAAAAAAAAAAAAAAAACTTCAACAAGAAATTTGGATTTCTTTGCAATACTCCAGCATTAAAAACTTTGGAAGAGCATGATTTAATAACTAATTGCAATAACTTGGCGTTAGAATTTGACGATGTGAATGGAACCGATTTACACAGATTTAAAAGTTTTTATAAAATTCATTCCAGAGAAACTTTAATTTCAACCACTTAAATATTTGTTTGAAAACAGTTTCCAAAATGTTTTACTAAATTTTGTTATTGATTTACGAATTTTCTAACTATTTCAGCTACAGTTATCTCGGCAGAACCTTCATTCTCAAAGCTAAAATAAATTAAAAAACGTATTTTAGATCTATTATGACTAATGCTCTAGCATTAATATCGATTGAAAAAGATTTTGGTATTTCTTTAGATTTTTCAAACTTAATTGATGAATTTGCTGCTCAAAAAGCTAGAAAAATTATTCCTCATTAAATCGCTTATTTTATTTATTTATTAATTTCTAGATTTTTCTTTTTTCTAAATAAATGTTTGTTTTTGGTAAATTTTGGTTGTGTCTCTGTCTTTTCTTTCTTTCTTTTTATTTTTAATTCACATAATGTAGCAATTTTATAGTAAAATGTCAAAATAATTTCCGGTTTTTATGTGTTGGGATTGGTGCATGTTACAGTGTGTAATAATTTAAATGTATTATGTTTTATGAGAGAGGGGAAATAAATAAATAAATAAATATTTATTTCTCGACTATTAAAACAAATTTCGCACAGGGCCGCTAAAACTCTAAGCACGCCCCTGGACATGTGTACCACTGTCTGTTCTACTAAAAGTTCCACCTCTTGACTCCTGAGCACTTTTTTTTTTTTTTTTTGCGTATGATGGAAAAAAAGCCATGACAGTTGATTCTATCATTAAAACTAAAAAACAATAATATTGTGTTGTTGTTTAGCTTCTAGTACCAATAATTTAAACAATACTCAAACGTGACAAATATGTAGAGTCCGTAACGCGCTCTTAAATGGGTAGTTCGTTAGTAAATAATTCCTTAAAAAATATTTTTTGACTCTTTAATTATTATTTTGGTATGTAAATGCATTATAGATAAACTGAGACATAATAAAATAGCTTCATTAGGTAGGAATAGATGTTACTTTCACAGAAAATTTGAAGTTCGTTTCAGCAAAAATATTCATATCTTTTGTGCGTAGAGTCCGTAACATGCCATATATACTCCTATATTTTCAGAAATTCAAAACAAATCCAAAGTTCTTTCAATGTTTTGTGATAAGTACACATAGGACCATAAAGTTACAACGAGTTTAGTTTGAATATTTGCACTAATCATGAGTAGGAGGCTAAAACATATCTCTGAAGCGTAGAGTCCGTAACAGCTAAATACTGTGAAATGCCCCAAATGGGTCAATTAATTGGCAGAGTCAATTAATGATCAAAATGATAATTTTTAACGCTACCAATTTTACCAATACTTTTTCCCCCTTTTTTGCAACATTGATTTTAGAAATAGTTACTAATTTATTTCTGAGAGAAGGTTAATTTTTTCCAACATTTCATCCAATTTTTTAACTAATTTTCATATAATTGTTAACAGAATTACATTAACACATAGCATAATTAACACATTGTTAATTTTCAACTATACATGAAACTTTGAAAAATAGGGGGAGGCTGTAGTAAGTGCTCTAATTCACTAGTGCGTTCAATTTAAATTTATTTTTTAATTATTAGTAGCCAGTTCTTATGCTTTGTTAAAATTAGAGATTAAAAAGTACTGTTCTTAGAAGAAAAGTATCGACAC
>JAXGGA010011430.1:0-42495 GCA_038373865.1 Uloborus plumipes | reverse complement strand
CATTTAGGTGAAGAGTGACACTTTGTCTCAAAAGAGAAGAGGAGGTACAAAACGCTAAAAAAAAGTGACATCGTTAAAAGACAGCTTTTTATAATTCTTTTGTTTCGACTAAAAATTTATGTTTTTGAAAAGGTATTGTTCTTTTCAATACAGTGAGATTAAAATGTGGAGAGTTTTGTTTATTTATTATTTAGCTAAAATATCGAAGTTTCTGTGCTACAATTTTAAACTGAGATATCGCTAGGTAAACCTTTGATTAAAAGTAGCAATTGTGATGGTGACATCTTTTAAATTAAATAAATCTAAATTGAGCTTTTAAAATACTGGATGGATGAGTTTTATGTTTTTTTTAAATATATATATATATTTAAATAGAGTGTAAGCCATGCAAGTTGCAGTTTTAAATTTTAAACTAAATGAAGCTGACATTTTGGCTAAGACAATGACCAAAATAAAAATCTCATAATGAATTTAGAATACGGTAACAACATTTATTTGAATTGTTTCAAAATAAAAGGAACAATCTTGAGAACTTGAAATAAAAATTTTTAATTAAATGGAGAACGACAAAGGATACATAAAAAAAATACCGTAAAACAGAATCAAAGACGAGGGGACATGTTTTTGTAAGCATGCAATCACAACCACAAACTAGTAAAACTGAAGAATGAAATTAATATATTTATTTACCTGATAATAATATGGAAAAGCATTTTAGTTTCCCTTGAAGTAATTTCACGAGAAAAAAAGTCAGTATTTTTTTAATTAAAATATTTTCGCGTCAAACTTCTACAATGTAAGAGATGCTTGCAGGTGGTATCTAATGAGCACCTTCTCCAAATTAGAAACGTTTCAATTAAGAAACACTTTATTTAAAACTTAATCAATGCTCCTGTTTTTCATCTTCGTAGTGACTGTCCGAGTGATGTTATGAAGTCTTAATATCAACTAAAAGTGACGATGTAGTTATGAAAGAAGTACAACTGACAGTTCCAAAAAAATCCACTATCATGTATCTAAAGAATTATTAAAATAATTAGGAAAAAGAAAATGTATTTGCTATCATTAGCTTTGAGCCACACATGATTTCCGTGGGCGTTAATACTGCACGCATTGACTGAAATTGAGACGCAGTGCCGTTGCCTTGGTGGTCGCAAAGCGAATTCGACAAGACATGTTGTGCAAGACATTGACTGCAAGTAAAATTTATACTCATTTGAGCTAATGAACTGTGCTGATAAAGAAATAGTTTTGTCCACTTGGTGGTCGTGGTTGAACGTACACCAGTAGCTGCCTATTCTTAAAATAAGCGATTTTCTTGTTTTAGTGGACATAGACCTTCTGTGGGTGTTGTCTCGTCATGAGTGCATGCAGTTAGCACAGCTGAACAAACACGGTGGTCACAATATCAAGTATTTCATGTAATTCCAGATTCCACACTGGTCACGTATTATTGCATAAAGCCCGGAACGTTTAGAAAAGCATTAAATTATTTTTAATTACTACCTGGCTTCAACAATGATGGGGATAGCAATTAAAGCAACTTTCTAACTTGTGGGGTCGGTAAGTTCATATGGGCGGAAATTCCCATCCGTCAGTGATCAGTTATGTTTTGGATGCTTATTTCCCAGATTAGGCAGCAGCTGAATTTTGATAAAGACTGCATTTAGGTTTGATATCATCTTGTTTGGAGACGTTAAATACTTGTGAACCGCCCCTGGGTGGACTAATCCATCACCATTGGCAACATTTTATCCTTCACCCATTTTTAGGTTTAGCGTGTGACATAAATACATATCTGCTACATTATAATGGCGATGTGTTATATAATTATTCAGATCAGCGAGCTAAATTAAAAGTTCATCAAAATAATTACATATTACGAAAGAACAAATTAATTGATTAAAATGAGGCAATGAGAAGCATTCCATGGCATCATTTTAACAGCTATTTTCAGTTTTCATATCCCAAATCCATTAAATAATCTTTATGCTGCCATTTTAAAACTTTTTCATAATTCAGAGCCTTCAGAAATTTATTGACTCGTGTGTTAGATGCTTGATAATAATTTTACCATTTTATCAACATTTTTAACTATAACCCTGTTCTCATTGCGAAATTTAACCCAAGTCACCTTCATCCGAGTTCAGATAACCCATTTGGGAAATGGGTAATCCTTAAGTCGGATAAAGGTAGCCCGGGTTAAATTTCGCAATGTGAACAGGGCTAACGTACACTTTAAAATTTAAGAAATTAAAAGCTTTTAAACCGTTTACAACATTAGAAACTCCTCAATTTATAGTGAAGCGTTCGATCTTTTAGTGCAAAAAAGTAACAGTTGCTTTCTGAATACTGCAAGAGTTGAACATTCCTTCCCTGTTAAAGGATTTATATTTTGCAGAATCTAAAAAAAAGGCTTAACATTTTGAAGGGGGGTGGGGAGGAAATGAATGAAAAATGTAGTTCATTTCACTTGACCGGTATTTTAAAAGTATTCAACTGCTGCTTCTTTTGCTGATTTGAATATCTAATTTACCACATGGACACATGTGTACCATTTATTTACACAAAATCTAACGAACCTATTTTTTACAATATACAGTGAACTCTCACTTATGCGCCGGCCCAAGGGACCAACAGAAAAAGGCGCATAAGTGAGAGACACGCATAAGTGAACAAGCCTATTTAAAGGTCTAAAACACAAGATAAGCTCTAATGAGGGCATAAATAAGATTGTTTCGATAGAAAAAGGACATATTACTGTGGTTTGGCAATTACTGTAACGTAACTACTAAAACAAAAATTGTAGCATACCTAATCACAGACTAATCATTTCAATTAAATGCATAATTGATAATTGTCAATCTCCGAACTCTAGTTCATGCGGAAAAAATGCCTTCCGTGAGCAATTAAGGACAAAGATTAAAGAGGAAAGTGAAGAAACATGCTTATTTTTTAAAGAAAACGAATTTTTTTTTAAAAAAACATTTTACGAAAATATCGGCGCATGAGTGAAATATTTATCTTAAGAGCGACGCATAAACGAATGATATCCTCATTATTTTGCTATAGAATGTGCTGGGACTATTGAAAATGGTCGAAAAGTGGAAAAGGCGTATAAATGAGGCGGTATATAAATGAGAGTTCACTGTAATAACTTACTATTCAAGTCATTATATTGTAATTTGAAATTTTTGCGCAAAAAATATTCACTCAATCCCAAAGCTTATGACCCTAAAAAAGGTTGAGGTGTAATTCCTTCAGGTTCGATGGAGGCATTTTGTGCCGTTATTACTTTACAAAATAAAATATACTCACTTGCTCTGGCAAACGTTTGTTATAAATTGTGAAGAAAAAAATACTTAACGAGATACATTTTTATTCATCTTCAATTCCAACTTCGGAAATAATCTGGGGGTGAGGGGGCACTGTGCCAAACTAGGGAAAGGGTAGATATTCTCAACTAAGTTTCTGAACAAAATTTGTTGAGCAACGGACATATTAATGATATGATTCTCGTTTGACCAAGGAACATTAATTATGAAAGTAATTAAAAATATTTGGTACAAGAAGTAATATATGCCGGGTATTATTTTTTAACTATTATTATTATTTTATTCTTTATTCTCCACACCCACCCTTTTTATATCAGCGAATTTTTTGCTATTGTATTTACAATATTTTGTTAGAAGTATTTTAGCAACCTACTTATCTGAAATTATTTGCTTACAAGAAGTAATATATTGTGCAATTTTTTTAATTCCTCATCTCCCCCTCTTTATATCAGCGGTATTTTTGTTATTAAACAATGCGTTTTGAGAGAGAGAGAGAGAGAATCTTTAGTAATCTATCGATTTCTTCTTCTTTGCTCCAATTTAGCTAATTAACCCTACACTGCATGATTTTTTATTTTTCGTAGAAAAAAATATATGTGTTTATCAATGTAATAGGAAAACATGGAAAAATATTTAAAAAAAATTTAACTCTAAATTTTCACCCCTTTCTAATTAAAAATAGTTTTGTTGCCAAATGGCTACACCATGCATTCAATAGATAAAAATGATTGTAAATGATAGTCTTGAAATTAGTTCTTTTTTGTAAAAAAATAGAGGAATTGAACATTTGGTGCACTGTACTCTTGTAATCCTTTACATTTTGACATTTTACATTATTTTTTATATGTACTTGTATTTTCCGATGATCAATTCTGTCAAATCTGATGTCTTTTGGAGGCTCTCTCGCGCAAGCTTTCTTTCTTTTCTCTTTTTTTTTTTCTTTTTAGTTTGTAACTAGTTCCTCTGTAGCTAATGGTCTCTTTTTAATACGCTTTTATTAATTTCACATGTCGGTTTGTTTGTATGTATGTATGTATGTATGTAACTCTGAATAAAAGATAAAATTTACGTTCTTTGCAAATATAAAAGTAATATATTTAATATTATTTTTAATACTAAAGGCTAAACTGTATTGCATATTGATGTATTATAAGTACATGTAAACTTAAGTGCGGATATTCAGTAGTTTTGAAAATCAGAGGGAAACCCGTGATGATCACAGCGCATTCCAATGTAAAAGCGTATTTTTTAGTTTTTTTTTCAAAACTATATTTTAAAATTATTAATGACTTTACTTGTCCGTGTAAGCACAACGTTTGTGCTAACTGAAATCTAAAATGAACACGTTTTAAAGGCTTTTCCCTATTGATTTTTTGTTTGTTCACTCTGTTGAACATCAACTAAGCATTGATAATTGCGAGGTCTTATAAACGGTAGAACAGCCGAAAGTACCACTTTTGGGTCCGCATGATTATATTATACCTTCCAAAAAGAGAAAGAAGCTAGCGCGAAACATAAACAAAGCACATACTTCATGAACTATAGAGATGAATCGAAGTGTTCTCTGGATGCTTACTGCATAATGTTGCCAAATGGCTACAGACGTGTATTATGTCCTAGATTTTTTCCAAATAATTATTTTGATGTAAAACGCATCTTAAACGAAAGATAAATGTTTATTTTATTCATGTTATTTTTTTAAAAGACGAAGAAAAATATTTCATTGTAAAAAATAATTTCAAAACATGGTAGTTTGAGTGATTTTAAAAGCTATCCATATGGATTCATTTAAGAGCATGTAACAGACCAGTGCTGCCATGTATGGAGGATAAATGGTGATAATTGCTTTAAATATACCCAATACTTGCTTTTTATGCATTGAGTTGCCTCATGACTACATTCTGCTATTCATAAGGAGGACAAATTGTCCATGTAGCCAATTGGCAACACCATGCAGTGTAGGGTTAAGTAGCTACTTCTGCTGACATGATGTTCACACAAAATTATTAATTAGAGTAATAATTGATAGATGTAAACGCCAATATTAAGTAGAAAGTTAAATGCTCAATTTTATGCAAAAAAGAAAAACTATCGAAAGCCGAATATTTTTGCAAATCCAATTAAAGAAATAAATACATTTTCTATAGTTAAACTGCTGACTTTATCGGCCAGAATACCTTCCAAAAACTGAGCTATGCAGCCCATTACATCCAGTGTTGGTTTTAAACCGTACTATCATAGAATACTCGTATATAAATGAAGAATGAAAACTAGCACACCTATAAATCAGTATAATTGGAGGCTAGGCTTCATGAAATATTAGTTACTAAAATCTATACTATTTGTGTTTTGAAAATTGAAACAAAAGGGATCCATTTATTTTTAACAGCAAGCAACCATATTCATAGCCCTGAAAACATGTCTTTATCACCTCATTACCGCATTCATAAAACACCATAGTCCAGTCATCTGCTATGTATTCTCCCATGTATCCCTCATCAGCATTAAGATGAATTTAACTTGACAGTAATTATTCAGAAGAAAAAAAATTGTGCCCCCCCCCCCACCAGCACCATCTAGTTTAAAGGAAAAATGGCCGTTCTTCCGTAAAAGGTAGGCGTGGTCCAAAATATCAAGACAATGGTGTTCTTCTTCGCCAACTATTTCCGAGGAATTCTGAACACGTCTGAGGTTGTGCTTTTTCCTTTTTTTTTTCTTCGCGGTGTTCTGTGTACACTCTGAGAATAAGTTTTGATGGCTTAACACTAATGAATAGGCAGGAAATTACATAGTTTTGAAAAAAATAAAATATAATATGATTCATGTTTTTGATCATTAAACACAGATGTTCTTATGTTGTCAGGTTATTCTTTCATTATTTTTATTTTACTAGCAGTTAATAAATCGGTTTTGCCTTTTCATTAATTATTCTTAATTATAGCAGTTTTATGTGGGACAAGTGTGTTTACTTTTTTACAGCATAGTGTTGCAAATATTTTTGCAAATAAATACACAGAAGGACCCCTCTTTAACGATCCTATTGGGATCCACAACTTTATTAGCTAAATTGAGGTGGATAGGAGAGATATTTTTTCAAATACAATGTACAACCACAACTACCACAACTCAAGTGCAACAGCTTCAAAACCAGCAAAAGATTTGGATATTTGGACACTTTTTTTTTTCATCAGAAAGTTAGTTAATTCAAAGGGTTCTTCTTTACATAAGTAAAAAATGGTACAATTTATGATAACTAAAGTTTCAACCTTTTTTATTTCCAGACTCGGAAAATTTCTTTCTAAATTTTATAGCAAAGGAAGAAAATATTGTATAATAGCTGCTGCTCTGCAGCTGAAATCATTTCATAAATTTAACAATTGGTTAAGACACATGAGGCACGAGAAAAAAAGAATCGTTTTTGATGGCAGTTTCAGATTTGATTACAATAGCTATTGATTCTAAGAAAATAATCCTACTTCATCTACTTCAGTTGCGTAGCTAGGCACTTGTTCCCCAGGGCAAACTAAGGTTTTCTTTTCTTTTAAGAAAGCAATTTTGATATAGTACGGAAAAATTGCATAACAGAATGACTAGAATCCTCAACTAAAATCCATTTCATTTGTACCTGGACGCACTCCTCTGATGTTTAAACAGTAAAAAAATTACATTTTCTTTAAAAATGCATTTTGAAAATTAATTTCAAAACTAACAATTGCATTTAATGGCAATGTTACTCAATGAATCAGTTAAAGCCATTATTGTTTTTTAATATCAATTTCGTTTAATATTCAGCCATTTTATCATCAAAAAAGAAGAATAATTGAGATTTTTTAGCGAGCTAAATTTTGTAACATATTTTTGAAATTAGTATTAGCAACGCTAACTACACCAACTAATTAAGAATACATCACCACATTAATTTCAATACATTTTATTTCATTCAAAATTTTACTGATTTAAAAATATGAGCTCACGTAACCAAAATGTATTGTCTATTTATTCTATGTCAAAAGTTCGTTTTTCCCATGTACAGCTGTTGATCCGAAACTAAATTAGATGACACAGTGCATGAATTAGAAAGGAACACAAAAAGTACAGATGAAAGTTTCAAATGGAATTATCCTCTTTCAAGAAAACCCTAGAAAATCGATACGACATTAACATCACCTAGTCAGCTATGAATTTCTATACCTCATTACAATATTGGGTGCAAATTCGACTGATGTCTAACAGAAATAGTGGGCAGGTTAAAGTTCTAATCGATTTCGCTTTACTTTCCCCAAAACAATAAACATATATGATTGATAAAAAATAAAGTAAGATAATGTAGAGAGAAAGCAGCTTTCAGCAATCTTGCTTTTTTACGTTATAATAAATTCTTTTACTTTTCTTCATGAAAGCATTACTTTATTTCTTACAAATTCCACTGTTCAGGGCAACACTGTTCTTCTCCTCAAGGCAAATTATTTTACAAATCTATGAAAAGCATTCGACCCACCTCTCAGAATAATATTCGTATACAAATAATTAACTACTCCATGATTCAAAAAATATATCATTTTCGATTTGTAACTATTTATTAAATGTTTCCATTACGAGTTACTCTTAATATCTTGTTGAGAAAGGCCACCACCTGTCTTCACAGATAGCAATATTCTGATACAAATTAGGGAAAATATTAGTATCCTTTACCTCATTAACCGCATAAAAATTCAACTACATCATTCTGCCAGCCACTACAGATCATGATATGAGAAGCTAATCAGACCACCTGTGGCGCTCAGGGTACATACACGAACATCACCACGATAAACCGTCATGAACAAGTGAATGCGACATGTTCCATCTACATCCAGATCACACAATCCTTCATCAGATTGATACTATTTACGAAAAAAATCTCTCCAAACCCATAGACCCTTCCCTTCAAGTTACGTCTCCTATCTTGACACATCATTAAAGGAATCAGCCATTGACATTCAATCAGATATCGCCTGCTAAAGCTTTGTCCACATTCCTCGTGTCTTAAATCACATCCCTAACCCTTCGAGTCCGTTGACCATAATACCCCCCCCCATCCGCCACCCCCCCCCCCTTTCCTTTCTTTCATCGGAATTCTTTGCCACCTGTGAAACGGTTTCAAATAACTAGCCGCCTCAAAAACAGTCAGGTGATATCAACGCTTAAAAAAAGATTTAGAAGAAGAAACAAGAAGAGAAGCTAACCCACCCTCGTAGCCTCTAGCTTCTGTTACAGTTTTCAGGCAGATGCGGTGGGTTTTTGTTTGCTTGTTTCTGTTGATTTTACCTTACACCCACAATTATAGGGAC
The DNA here is from genome assembly GCA_038373865.1 of Uloborus plumipes. NCBI lineage: Eukaryota > Metazoa > Arthropoda > Arachnida > Araneae > Uloboridae > Uloborus > Uloborus plumipes. The sequence continues at coordinate 33,830 of JAXGGA010011430.1, read as the reverse complement.
CGTTAACCAAGTGAGATTGTCTCTTGAAAGGTTGCTCTGCTCCGTAATCTAGAAGTATAAAGAGAGTAAGTTAGATAAACCAGTGCTTCTACGTCTGCCATAAAGTTAGAAACCATAGTATTCATTTGTGGATTTTCAAAAAAAAAAAAAATGGTGTTCTTTTATTCTATAAGCGATGCAGAAAAGTTAACTTCACATGCATAATCTACAAGGTACACTTTTAGGCGAAAAAACTTATGAAACGCACACTATTATTTGAAAGGATTTTCTCTAAAAGCCAATTGATTGTTCAAGCCAATTAATTCATTGAAATTCTGCTGAGGGTTTGTCTTCTTATTAAAGTTGGCAGTTTCAATTTTATAATAAAGATTTTTTAATTCATAGATATTTTAATTAGCACCAAAATTTAATCTAGTGAACAACGCTCAACATTCTTGAAGCGGTTAATGAGCTCCATATTCCCGCAGAGTGAGTATTTAGTGTATATTAAATTATTCTTTCAAGAATAAATTTAGTAATCAATCCGTAATATGCATTAAAAGCTTTTCTGAACATTTTTGTTTACTCAACATTGGTCAATTTTCAAGTCTTAACTCTATACGCAAAACTGAGTCATTAGGTCCATTTTCCAGACAAACTGCTCTTTGGTCAATAAAATTACGTAGTGGTTTAAATTTGAGTATAGAGTTTAAGCCTTGAAAATTGACTATATTTGAGTATTAATATCTCCTGTTACTTACTTAACTTAAAAAGGTTTTTTGATTTATTTGGCGAATTGTTTTAAACTTTAACTCAGGACTTTTAGTGGAATTAAAAAGGTTGTGGTGAACATTTGAATTAAAGAATGTAATAATTTTACTTCAGAGGGTTGGAGTGAATTTCAATTTATTCTGTTGGCTTCCTTTACATTTATTGCACGGGCATCGCCGTGCGGGTACTGATAGTCAAAGATAATTCTCAACAAATAACTAAATTAATTAATTAATAAAAGAGAACTTTTCAAAAATAACTGTCAACTATATAAAAATGGATGTACACGCGACTGTTTTATTTTATTTATTTATTTTTACATTGTTTGAAGACACAAATTACTCATGCGTCAGTTAATTTCGGACAAATTAATCACCGTTCTTACCTATTTTTAGATGCATTGTATAATTTATAAAATATTACTAGTACCACTGTTATATTATAGCTCGCTTAATTTAATGCAGTTAGGTATATTTTCAAACTCTTAAAAGATTAAAAAAAAAAAAAAAAAAAACTAAATATTTAATCGGTCTCTATTAGACTTAGAACGCAAAATAAGAACAAGAAATATCCGCTGACAAACTCGACTACGATGAAGTAAGATCAACATAAGTCTATCTATGACAAGCAGCTAGCTACCTCCATAAATAATGGCTTATGGTATTAAACTAACCACAAGTTCAAGACAAATTAGTGAAGTAAATTAAATACCTTCATAAATTGAACATCGTTTGTCCAAAGTTTGCTATAAAAGTCATTCTAGTTGATTATAAGACAAAATCCGACTTTTTTAAAAACGCTGTTAAACTCAGAAATGTTTTCAGAGAAGCACGCAGAAAATACGGAGCAAAACGGACTACAATTGCTTGAGAGAAAGCTTTTTCTTCTCGAGTGGGGCATTATAAATAAAGAAATTTAAAGCGATACTTAGCTAGTTTTGCAGAGATAAAAACGGCCAAGAGACTAGATATAAAATGCTTTTAACTCAGTAAAGTATAGTTACTTTCTATGACAACTTTAATTTTCAATAATTTCTAAGTTTTCATTTGCGAAAAACATTTTTTTTAATTGAAAAGTTGTCTTAATCAGAAGTTTTTCACAGCAATTAAATTTATCGCCAAATAAAAAACAACACAATTTAAAATTCCAGATCCCCAAAATAGTGCGTTGCATGAGGGGGGAGAGAAGGGGGTAAAAGACGTACCACAGATAAAAACAATAGATTAGATATCATAAGTGATCCGGTTACACTTCTGGCTGGTTGGCTAGCAGATGACGAAAAGAATGGCTCGTCTGACGTGGGAGGTTTCAGTCCTTCTCTCTCAGGTGGTCTTGCAGTTACCCAGGCCATTAACAAATTGCCCTGCTATCTCTTATGACGCACAAAATCCCGAGGAAATTCGAGAATGCGGTATAATAGACGATCGGTTTTGTGTTCCACCGTGTGTTTGGAGACATTGGCTGTAATTATTCATTCCTTATATGAAGTTGTGACTTTTCACGAATATTTTTAAAAGCTATGAAAATGCTCGAAACAATTTTCAAATGACTTTGCAAAGAGGTTCTTTTTTTTTCTTCTTTTTCGCATTGTTATGACTATTCGCTGCGTAACAGATTGGCAAGAAGTTTTTAGGGAAATGTTTTAGAGTGTGCAGAGGAATATGTAATGGTTTTATGTTTCACCATGTATTTGGTGATATTGATTGTAATTATTAATTCCATATTTGAAGTTTCAATAGGTTTGCATCAATATGTAAAAAAGCTTTAAAAATGCTCGAAACATTCTTTCGATGAAGTTTCCAAGAATTTTAAAGTAATAGCAGTTATTATTAAGCAATTTAATTATTTTTCTGCATTGTGTGCATTCGTTGCGTAGTAGATTGGCAAAAAGTAAATTTCATTTATTGCATTGGGAATTGCTTTAGACAAATCTTGGGATACGTAACCCAAGTAGCACACTTCGTTTTTTAAAGATTGTAAAATGGTTATTAACGTTGTGACAACGGATTAAAAACGTTTATAAAACATTTAAACGTTTTTTGTGCTACCTGGGAAGTTTAAGTAACTTCTAATTTAAAGGTGTTTTTAATATTTTCCTTTTCCCAATGATTTTTTTAGTTTGTAAGGATGACGAACAAATTGGCCGATGGCGTCAGTGATTTGTGAGTAAAACACAATTTATCGCACTCTGTCTTCCTTAATGGTTAGTTACTACATTAATGGTATAGGATGCTCAAAGTTACATGTTTAGAAGTATTCCATTTATATTTATAGCATTAAAAGTATAGATCATTAATTCTTTGTATATAATTGAAAAGTCATGGAATGACAACAGATCAATTACTTCTCATCGGTGTGAAAATTGATTTCCAACAATAATAGAAAAAGTCTTTTTTGTTTTGCTGTTAGTTATCTTTATATGTACTTAATTCATATTCATACTACCAAACGTGTCTGATTGTGACAAATGTTAGTTAGTTTTGCAGAGATAAAAACAGGCATATAGAAAGTTTATCTCTTTTGAAGATTTATTTTCTCAGCTTAAACTTACATTATTCGCTATTTTCCGTATGTCAAAGTACTTAACATGCTAATATAAAAAGCTAATTTCATTTCGCAAGGCTTGTTAATGCTCTAATGAAAGCAAAACAGTCTGAAAACCTGTGTCTCTTTCTCTCTACAACCAACCACCGGACCCTTCTTAAAAGTGGTAAATATTCCTTCTACTAGATCCGCAGCATATCCAAGCCGAATCATTCATTTAGCAGACACCCAAAACGTGATCATCTCACGACATTCTCAGTTTAACACTCGGCAAACGAAGCAAGCTGAGAAGTCCCTAAGTAGTACATTAATGTTAAAAGTTTCCCAGCGTTACATGTTTAGAAGTATTTTTGTTACGTTTATAGCATTAAGAATATGTATAATATATTTTATCTCAGGTTCAAGTAGAATTGAAAGGTCATCAAACGACAGCAGATCGATTACTACTCATCGGTGTGAAAATTATCTTCCAGCAATAATTGAAAAGTTTTTTTTTTGTTCCGCGATTAGTTATCTTTACATGTGCTTAATTGATATTCATACTACTATAGATGTCTGATTATGACAAATGCTAATTAGTTTTGTGGATATAAAAACGGACATCAAGGTAGTTTATCTCATTCAGAAGATTCATTTTCTCATCCTTAACTTTTTTTCGCTGTCTTCCGCATGGTAATTAACATGCAAATGTGGAAAACTAATTCTATTTCATAGAGCTTGCTTACGCTCTAATGAAAGCAAAACAGTCAGTAAACCTATGTCTCTGTCTATCTCTCTTCAACCAACCACCGGAACCTTCTGAAATGTGGTAAATATTCCTCCTGCTAGATCTGCAGAACACCCAAGCCGAATCATTCATTTAGCAGACACACGAAACGAGATCATCGCACGACATTCCCGGCATTTAACACTCAGCAAACGAAGCAATCTGAGAAGTCGAAGCTGTTGGCATCAGGTATTTATGAACGGTAATTGCATTCTAATCCAATTTGAATAAATACAACAACTCCTTCGCCCCACGGGCTGCCTCCTCAAGAGTTTTTCGGAAAACCAGATGCGTCCTCCGGCGAAGGAGTGGATAGATATTTAATGGCGCAATCTTTTTATGACACAAGGATGGGTGTGGCTCGGGTGGTTTTTTATTGGTTCTGCATAAGGATCTCTTCCAATCTGGTGTCCGAGTTTCCACGATTCTTCCTTTGTCTACCTGAAAATCGCGAGAATTAGATAGATTGTTTGCTCTGGAGATCAGATTAGATCGGTTTTTATCGGAGTCAAAAACAACACCTCTTTTCCTCACACTCTCTGTATCTATTGACAGGTATAAGTCTCTAGATACATATCTAATTCCTAAGAGGTTTAGATGCAATTCATATTTCTAAGAGCAATTTTACCTATTTTTCTGTGTATCGACATAATTTTACAAAGTCACATTTGCGTCAATTAGAGCGGTTTTCTATTCTTATCCTACTTAAATAGCTGGCGTTGCACTTATATATGCATCGATACATTTACATCTAAAAAAGGAAATACAGTAAACTCTCGATCGTCCGCTGATGGAATTTTTACTTTTACGGTGATGAGTTATGTAATACAGAAAAATAGTAGTGCATTACTGGATGTATTTATAGCTTTTAAAGTTTTTTTACATTGAACGTTATCATTTTTAGTGATAATGTAAATGTATGTGTTTCTGATGTTTTATTAGCTGTTGCATATACACTAATGCAAATTCCCCCTCCCCATTATTTTTTCGATTTTTCGCAGTTACCATTCCACCCTATTCCATTTCTGTTTTAACCTTTCTGGTCCCAAAATAATTTATCAAATTTTGAAAATCAGTGGGGTTTAATACCTCCAACGCTTCAGGGCTCCTATGAAAACTGTTTCCGATTGCAGGTACCATCTGTCGACCTCTCAGCGAAGTACGAGGAGTGGTACTTAAAAGCTTCAGCATGATTACAGCCATTTGGTATTCATAACACTAAATTAATGTAAGCGGAACTTCTGAGTCCCGTCGGGGCTTAAAAGGTTAAAGCGCCACATTGATATTTTTTGTGAAATTAAATTTGTTTAAAGAAAAATGTAACCATCTTAGAATTTAGGTTTTCGAAAACATTAAAATTAACTTTTATTCCTAACTTTTTTATTTGTAATGGGAGGAGCAGTGTATTCTTCCTGCATTTTAACATTCATTTATTAAGAATTCAATAAATACCGCTGTTCTTGCAAAGTAGAAGAGAATAAAACAACCTAACTAGGCACTGTATACGCATGTTTTTAAAGAAGGGAGCTTATGGATGCAAGTACATCTGACAAAGGTTTTAGTCGGATGTCTTAAAAGCTGATTTTTGCGTAATGAGAAGGGGGCTTCATGTAACCCAAAACACGCTGAGACTAAAAAAAATTGATAGTAGCCAGGAGCAGTAAACCCGAAAAAGTTAGTGATCAATTTGGCGTTTTGGTCGCCACTTAGAGCCAACTTACAAAACTATAATCTCACTTCGCTTCATTCTGCGTGTAGTAATATTACAAATGTTCAAAAATAAAAATAAAAAAAATACCAACCTTTGCTGAAAAAGAAAATTATTTTAAAATCCGAATAATAAGAGATTATGCAAATAAAACGAAAACTAAACACACCTGAATACTTGAAGTTTGAAAAACATTTCATTTAATTTGCTGATTAACCATAAATTTGCTCATTTTTGACTCTTTTTCCAACAAAGAATGCATTTTCTAGATTGAAATTATGTATTTAGATGTTTTGTATAGCAGATGGGTCGATTTTCTCTCCAAGTTTACATTGGCTCTCAGTGATGATGCTAATGGACATTTTCTTTTCAAAATCGGCTCGATTCGTCGGCACTTTGTATTTTTATTGATAAAAAAGTAGGTCGCCAGTTTGGCGACCAACATAACATCTTGTAGTTGTCAAAAAATATTTTTAGTCGAACACTAGTCTCGACCTTTTACGTATAGCCAATTTAATGCAAATTTGTGTTTATTTTTCCTCGTTTTATTTTCCTTACCATTCATTTGATGTATTGCATTCAGCCTTAAAAAAGTATTGTCTAATTTGAGATGGTTGAAAAGTTTGTATGGACATTAATATCTGTTGAGCTTAAAGGGAAATTATTTTCCACAGTTTTTCTATCCATGTACCGTCGGTCATCAATACAGCGAACTCTGGTTATACAAAAATATCTGTTAGAACAAAACCTTCTTTCTAGATTAAACTGAACTAATATTTAACTAATGTTTTCTCTGCTTTTTGCAGTAAGCTCAAGAAGAAGTGAAAATCTATTTACAATGAACAAAACCTTTTCTTTCCCTGATTTTTATCTCATTTTAAAAAGTTTCTTTCTTTATAATCAGATCAAAGAAGCACTCTTTAATTTTAAAAAAAAGTAGATGAGAAAAAAACTTTATTGATTAAAGCTTTAATTAGTTTTCCTTAAGAATAAAGTTCTGATGCAGTAAAAAAAAGGAAAAAATCAAGATTTGTTTTGAAAGCAGTAACTACACTGTAAAAAATGAATTGTTTTTACAGTATAATAGAGGTAATTTTATGGTAATAAACTAAAAATTGCAAATTTTACAATAATAAACTGCAAAATTACTACTTTTACAGTACTAAACTGTAAAATTGCTATTTTTAGAGTTTATTGCCGTGCATTTTACTGTTTCCAACTGGAATCTTTTCTGCTAGCATTATACGATTGTTTTTACAGTATAATACAGCTAAATTTTACGGCAATAAACTGTAAAAATTCTAGCTTTACAGTAAGAAACTAAAATTTGCTAGTTTAACATTTTATCACTGAATTTTACAGTTTTAAATTGGAACCTCGGCTGCCAGTATCATACTTTGAAAACAAGTTCGTTTTTTACAGTGTAAGCTTGTATAAACTGCCAAAAATACCCGACGGTATAGTTATGAAGAATTTTTTTGAATGATCAGGAAGTTTTGTTCCGAATCACCCCGCTGTTCCATTACATCCCGCTTTACGGTACTAATTGAATTAAGTGCTCAAAATTTGACTCAAATTTGCTTCTCATCCTCAACGAAAATGATGAATAGTTATTGAAAAGGATAAAAATCAATTTCCAACCCTGGAAATTTAGCAATTAAATTACAACATATTAAGGTCAGGTTTTATATTTTTCTAACGTATCACTTTTCAAACTTTAAATACGTTTGCTGTTACTTCCGTGGTATTCTTAAAAATGTATCTTCTCTGAACATCTTGAGAGAAGCATCCCCCCCCCCTCTTTTTAGTAGCAAGTATGTTTCAACAGTATTTATGAAAGCATTAAGCCACTTTATTATTTAAATTGTTATTTGAGTGTAATTCTCGAGCCTAGCAAAAATACGCTAGCTGCTTTTACAGTAATTAAAGTGACTTAAGCCATTGGAGTATGCTATTATCTCTGACTAATAATAAAGCTGAAGCTGGGTCTTTCTTTCTTTCTTTCTGTCTGTGTGTCTATTACGCGCGTAGCGCCAAAACCGCTCGATCGATTTTCATAAAATTTGAAACAAAATTAGTTTGTAGCATGGGGTTATGCACTACGAAGCGTTTTTTTGTAAATTCTATTTCGTTATTTTTCTGTTCTAATTCTCAGCTCATTTTTCAGACAAATTCAATAAAATGGGGAAGAAATATTTCATACACATTTTCAAGTATTATGTCATTCGAAAGCTTGAAATGTTCTGCTAAAAATGATGTCAGTTTAAAGTTTCTACGAGCATTAGAAAAGCTGTGATATTTGTTTTTAGAATCCCGGAAATTCAAGGCTTACCTTGAGCAAAGCAAGCCAAAAGATTCTAAAATGGCGGTGTATTGTAAAATTCTTAAATGGTTAAGCACGAGAATAAAAGTTGAAAATAAAAATGAAATGAATTATTTTCTCAACGGAAATCAACTTTTCATGTTGTTACCATGGTTACCATTTTATTCCCTTTATTTGTTTCGTTCTTTTTTCCTTAATAATTTTTAAAATGTATTTGTTTTTGTAGCAATCAAAACTCCAAGCCTTAATAAAATTAATTAAATGAAATATTTTAACTATTATGAAAAAAATCGTCTGATTTTCTTTTTTCAGATTTTAAGGAATTAAAACTCGGTAAATTATAAAAATATCGTATAAATTGCGGTATTGCAACGTTCTTTCTAAAATGTTTCAATTCGAAAAATGTATTATTTTGGTTTTAAAGATTGGAAAGAAAACTTCCTTCTTCTTTTAAACTTTGGTATGGTTTCTGTTGGTTTCTGAAGCAACAAAATTGTTCTTATTTTCTCTTTTGGCTTATTTTTATATCATACTTTTAAGGAATTACAAATGGATCATAACTAAAATTGTGTATTCTTTCTGCGATATCAATTTATTACCAAATGACTTCTTAATTTTATACCACGCGCAAAGCCGTGAGGTCACCGCTACTATGGAATATTTTGATTCAGTATACATCGGAAACAGGAAAGTTGAAAAAAATAGGCCCCACCGTCGGATTTAGTGCCTTTGATATACTATTAGGAAGAAAGCCTCATTTCTTTTAGTAGTAATTTCTACTAGTTGAATCCAACAACTTTCACAAATCTATTAAATCTTACCGATAACCTATTTTTGTTATTATATAAATCTCAAACATATATTTGGCGGCTGCAAGAAATGCACATTAATCTAAACTTTTATTAACAACCAAAATTTTAGTTCATAAATCAACTTAATATCAATAACAAATATATGTTTCACTTTTTTGAAACTTTTTGTTTAACAATTACATTACAAAATATATTTTATTGAAGGTTTTAGAGCATTGAGTTTAAGCTTACTATTATTGGAAAGCGAATTATAAATTTAAAACTTTCCTCTTCTGTAGAGTAAACTAATTATAGTGCATGCTTCAACTATTTCAAATTTGTCTAATGCCTCTTAAGGACACGATTGCTCCAAAGAAAGGGTGGAAACACAATTTCAACTTCATATAGTGAACTAAAATATTACTTTTTAATGGAAGCCTTGGAAATATTTTTATTAAAAATATAAAATTAACTTTTAATGCATTTTTGGTTCTGGTCGAAGGATAACATAAGCGTCACACAAAACATTTAAAATGCATTAATATTCATGTTAGTTTATCAGTATGAATGGGGCAGGGGCGTAATAAAAATTAAGACTACTGTATTGTGAACATTTAACGGCTGAAAAATACTGGTGTGCATTTAAATTTAAAAAATAATAATAATAAAAATAAATATTTCCATTTTCAGCAGTGATTTCAAAGATTTTACGTAATTTCAACCGGTAGCTTTTCGCACCTCCTATTAACAAGCCCACTAACAATCTGTCGTAACCCAGCCTGATCATTTAGTTCCATAAAAGCATACTAAGAGACGATAAGAATGACCCATTAATCCAATCTTATTAGGAAAATTCAATTAAAAATACAAACACGTACACAAGTCTGGTAGAGCTATAAAACTGCTCAATCGCAGGGCGAAAAGACGCGGTTACAACACATGGAAGAAAATATCCGAAGAAATATTATAATTACCGCGCAGTAGAACGACTCGTATTTCGTGGTTCGACAAGAAAAATAAATAAAATAATAACAGTCCTCCAAATGAAATACAAAAAGAAATTGGCTAATTAATTGCTTTTTGTAGTCTTTGGCGTGTAAACCACACCGGACTGCAAAGTCATTATTTTTCGTTACATATTTCTGAAGTGAAGCTATTGGCAGTTGCGGCGCACTGGCAAGATAAAGTGATGTTTAATGATTGGTTATGATGCCTTTATTATGCACTTGGCGTTGAAATACCTGCCTCCGAAATTGTGCTTTAAAGAGAGAAATTAAGCCAATGGAACATGCATCCGTGAGGTCAATCGGGGCTCATGTAGCACTTTGGAAAGTATAATGAAGCTAAGTTTATGATATAAGCATGCGCATTTAAGTTACCACCTATGCTCTCGGAGCATTGAACTTTGAAGGTTTTAGTAAGAAGTAATACATTTATAAGGCATTTATCTTTCAGAATTAAACAGTTCTGCTAATTTGCTGCATTTAATTATATAGTTGATTATTTTAATTGTGAAAAAAAGAGAGTACAGAAAAGCAAAAGTTGCTCCAAAATTATTTAAACTAGACCTATCAGTGAATGTACACACGCCTTTTAATGAACAGTTGGTAAATGTGTTTTAAATAATAAAGTTTTAAAATTTATTTCTTTGATTAAAAAGCGACACAGTAACCTCCTTCTACACAGTTCCAAAAAGGAAACGACCAAAAAATACTGTTTTTCCACTGGGTGGGGAGTTTATTGATTGCTTTGGTGCACTTTTTCTAAAATTGAAGAGCTTGGGAGAGTGTGACAAAAGAGGGTTATGTGACAAAACAGAAATTGCGAGTAATTAAAGTTCAAAATTTTATTGTTGCAGTCGTTGTAGCTTTTTTGTTTTCTGGTTTTGTCGTTAGTGTGCGAATGAAATTGGTCTAATGACATCTACTTTTTGATGTACCAAGTTCTATTTGCTTACCTGTATCCATTGCTTACCATTGTCCTGAGTGTTCATTTTTTAAAACGTAACATAGCCCCTTCATCCTCCAAGCCCTTCGATTATATAAGGTAGACAGATCAGTAAATTAACATTTCTTAATTTGTTTTAAAAAAAGGGGTTACAAAAGTTTCCGCTTTTCTTGGTTAAATTGGCAATAGTAGGTAAATTTCTCTTACGTAATTCCAAAAAGAAAATAAAAAATAGTGCTGAATTTGTTCACTGGTTGGAGGTATTAATTTACTGGACCGGTATACTTTTTCTTTTCATTTAATCCTCCCAAACAACCTGAGGCAGAACCAGAAAAGTTCTCTCAGATTTTTTTTCTTTTAATTACACTCATCTACAGTGCGTCGCAAAAATTTAAGCACTATGCAAATTTTTGAATAAAAAGAAATCTTTTCAGCAGAATGCTTTCATATTTATACTGTAAGTGGCTACTATGATCCTAATTAAGTGTTTGAAGTTTTGAAAAATATAACTGCAATGAAAATCAGAAAATACAAAAGATTTTTTTTGGCTGTCGCGAAAGTTTATGCACAGATCAGATTTTATCCAAATATCTCTTGAAACGTGATGCGTGAGGAACCAGTGCGGTTTTTTTGAACGAGTTGTATAGTGTAGCAATGGCTTAAAGTGTTATCAAGATGCAGAATTCACTACAGTTCTCGTCTGAAAAAGTTGTGAAACTCTGGGAGCTGAAAGCAGAAGGTAACTCTGTTATGCAAATTTCAGTGATTTTAAATCAATCTAAACGTGGCATTTATAATGTTTTGAAACGTGAAAATTAATTTAAACCTGCGTTTCGCTCAGGAAGACCGAGAAAAACTACCTCTCGTGAGGATAGAAAAATTAAAAAACTGGCCTCAACGGAAAATTTGTCACTTAATCAAATAAAAACTAGACTTGTAACAAAATTATCACGTTATACCATAAGCAGACGAATAAAAGAATCAGGATTTATCAAAAAACCAAAGTTAGCTCGCAAACCTTTTCTGAAAAAGTGTCACAAACAAGCAAGACTGCAGTGGGCAAAGCATCATATGCATTATAGTGACGAATGGATTACTGTTGTGTTCTCTGATGAAAAAAAAATAAATTTAGACGGTCTAGATGGGTTCTCATACTACTGGCGTGACTTGAGGAAAGATCCGAATTGCGTATTCGGTAGGCAACATGGTAGTGGCTCAGTCATGCTTTTTGCTTCAACGGACAAAGTTCTCTTAGCTTTCTAAAAGGTAGACAAAATTCAGAAAGGTATCAAGATACCCTGAGAAAGCATTTGTTACCATATGGTGAAGTCCTAGGTGGTCCTGATTGGATTTTTCAGCAAGACAACGATTCAAAACACAATTCCCGTAATACGAATGGCTTACTTCTCAAAATATTAGTGTAATGAACTGGCCAGCACTCAGCCCGGATCTAAATCCCATAGAGACCATCTGGGGAATTTTCGCACGTGACGTATAAAAGAATGGGAAGCAGTATTGATCTGTTCAAGAGCTTAAATCTGCAATCGAGGAAGCCTGGTACAGACTAACTCCCGAAGCCCTCCATAATGTCGTGCTATCGATGAAAAATCGCATATTCGAACTCATCAGATGAAACGGTAACACCATAGACTACTAAAAGACTTTTATGCTTTCTAAAATATATATATTCCGTTTTTGTGCTTATTTGTGCTATTTTGATTTTATCATGTAATCGTATTTTAATTTCTATGAATTGTTTCCACATTCGAAACATGGATTTGTAAGCTGTTTGTTTAATTACAGTAAAAATTTCGAAGCTTTTTGGTGTGTACTTTTCGTTTTATCAAAAGATTTCGGTTGTGCTTAAACTTTTGCGATGCGCTGTACACACCCACACTACTACCACACACTGATAAATGTGTATCGAATACTACGGTTTTGAGCGAGATTATGAATATCTGAATGTAAAATTGTTCTTAAGTGCTTATTCATTCAAACTACCCTACTATACTGAAACTCAGAATAAGAACTAGCTTTAGTACAAATTTAACACTACACTGAAAAAAATAAATTGTTGTTTTTAGAGTATAATACTGGCAGCAGAGGTTCCAGTTTAAAACTCTAAAAGCACAATAATAAACTGTAAAACTAGCTACTTTACAGTTTATCACTGAAAAACTAGCAATTTTGCAGTTTATTACTGTAAAATATGCTATTTTACCATAAATTTAGCTGTATTATACTGTAAAAACAACAGCATAATACTAGCAGCGGAGGTTCCAGCTTAAAACTGCAAAATGCACAGTGATAAACTGAAACTAGCAATTTTACGCTGTATTACTGTTAGCTAGCAATTTCACAATCTACTACTGTTAAATTAGCAATTTTACAGTTAATTACTGTAAAATTAGCTGTATTATACTGTAAAAGCAACATCTAATTTTTACAGTGTTTAGCGATACCGATAAAAAAAATTTCCCTGATGATAGTGAGTAATCGGAACTAATCTTCAACTCAAAAATTATGTTATTAAAGAAAAATATAGCTGCGAAAGTGACAGAAAAAATAATAACATATGTAAAAACTCTCTCCCAAAATACACTTTGTAATTATTTGGTTTTGGCGATTATTCCGGATATTAGTTTTTTCAAAAATCAGGAAAAGTGATAGGGTGAAATAAAGGGCGACATTATTGGAACTACACAAGAAACAATATAAATGACTGATGAAGTCACCTCAAAAAATTGAGGCAATTTATTTCTAAGGTTAAATTATGAAGACATATTATTACTTGTTTTTTCTTTTAATTTCTTAAGAATGTCAGTGCCTTCGCTTTGCACCTTTTTTTTAAATTCAAACTGTTAAAAGAGAAAGAGAGAAAGAAAGAGTAACCCAAAATACTAGTAAATATTTAATTTACAGGTGGTTTGTTTAGATAGAAGAAAATTATTAATGGAAATAACAAGATTCACCTTTTTTTTTTTTAGTAGTTATGCATTTTACAACATACCTTACATATTATTTATGCTATAGTTCTTTATTGTACACCAGAAATATTTTAAATTATTTCAATACATGAAGAAAAATCAATAAGATACATTTTTCTTCTTTTCTTTCTTTTAATTCCTTCGAATTAATAATAAACTGAACTTATTGTAGTAGATATCAGTTAAGTGAATCGTTTTAATTGCTTCGGTTATATTGCGGTTTCGGATGTACAGTTCTTTTTTGTGATCTCCTCACTGTAAAAATTAATATTTTTACAGTTTAATACAGTTACTTTTATAGTAAGAAACTAAAAATTGCTAATTTTACAGTAATAAACTGTGAAATTTCTACTTTTACAGTACTAAAATGTAGAATTGCTAATTTTACAATAAAAACCTGCAAAATTACTAATTTTACAGTTTATTACATTACATTTTACAGCTTTAAACTGGAACCTCTGCTGCCAATATTATACTGTTGTTTTTACAGTATAATACAGCTAAATGTTTCGGCAACAAACTGTAAAATTTCTAACTTTACAGTGAGACACTGTAAAATTGCTAGTTTTACAGTTTATTACTGTGCATTTTACAGGTCTAAATCGGAACCTCGGCTGTCAGTATTATACTGCAAAAACAACAGTTCATTTTTGAAGTGTAGGGGATATCAGTCAAATGAATCGTTTTAATTACTTCGGTCATGCCGCGGTTTCGGAAGTATAGTCTTTTTTTAAATCTCCAGAAGGACGTGATACATCGAGTGCCTACTGTAACATCTTATGCACTTATTTTAAGAATGAAAAAATTAAAATAACTAAAAGTAATACTTGTACACTACAAAAAATGATCTGTTGTTTTTGCAGTATAATACTGGCAGCCGAGGTTCCAATTTAAAACTGTAAAATAGTAATAAACTGTTAAACTAGTAATTTTATAGTTTCTTACTGTAAAGTTAGAAATTTTACAGTTTATTGACGTACAATTTATATGTATTATACTGTAAAAACAAAAGTATAATACTGGCAGCAGAGGTTCCAGCTTAAAACTGTAAAATGCACGATAATAAACTGAAAAGTAAGCAATTTTACAGTTTGTTAGTGTACACTGTACAATTAGCAATTTTTAGTTGATTAATATAAAATTAGCTATATTATACTGTGACAACATTCATCTTCTGTGTACTGCTGACACAAGCCACCACTTTTCAAATTAACTCTATTGGACAGCAAAAAGCAAAGATATTTCACACATATCTCACCGAAGAAAACCACCATCAAACCACTTATCATCAACTCTGAGGAATGGGCTCCATCACCCAGGCCTCGATTCGGCCAAGAGGGATAGATCCGCGAGGCATTCGAAAAAAGAGAATGATCTCGAGAAGCCGATGACTTTATCTCGTCAGATGGTAGCCGGAGATAAATCTGAGCATCGTTTGAGGCGTAAAATAAATCGGCTGCGCGCGACGCTTTATGAAAGCCCGCGCCAGAGAAATAAGCGAGGTGTGGTAGTTTGTGCTTCGTCATTAAATTTTAAAGGTTTTCTTTCTTTTTCGTTTATCACTTTATACGGGTAAAGAATTTCTTGGGGCTAGAATATATGAGGAAGCAAAAAAATTCTAACGACTGCTCTCAAAAATTAAAAAAAAAGAAAAAGTATTAATCATTCACATCAAGAAAAAACAATAATCAACAATGACCTAAAGCAGGTTTTCAAAAAAAGGTTTGTAGAGCCCCAGTGGTGGCTACAGAGAAAATATAGGGGTCTACAGGGGAAAAAAACATGAACATAGGTGAGCCATAAGACTTATGAAGAGGTGCTCGAATGATTTATTTCTTACTGATAAAGCTAAAATTACGTAAAGATGAAGCATCCCATTAACTTTGATTAAACCTATTGTACTTGTATAAACAAACAGCAGCAATGACATATATTTAAAAAAATATATGTGTTTGGGGAAAAGACGGCAACACAAAGTGCAAAACATGCATGAGTGTTATTTTCTCAAGGAGCAATTTTTAAATGCATTTTGAAGTGACAATCGCAGACATGCGTCTTTAGAAAACGCATTACACACACAACTAAGTAATCTTAATCACTCTTTGATGGATGAGTTAGCAATTATTATTGATAAATGCCTTTTTAGATATCATTGTTTCGTGAAAGAAAAAATAAAAATGAGTTTTTTAATTACTTATCTTCCCCCTCCCCCCATAAAAAAGAAAGAAGGCTAAAAATATTTTTCTTTTTTTATGTTGCCATGTTTATTTCTCTCTCTTTTTTTCTCTTTCTGACTATGAAAGTGATACTTCATTACAACATTTTATACGTTAATAAATCGGAAGTAAAACTTGAATTCTGTAGGATTCTGAACTTTTCAAATTAGGTAGTCTTAATCTTGAGCATTTGAGAGAGTTGACACTTTATGTACATGAGGGGGCTACGAAATTGTCATGAATTATAAAATTCTGGCTAAGACCTATTCAATGACTTAGTTGTTTTTTAGAATACAATTTTACTGTCAGCCGGCCACCTTTTCTAGTTGTCGGAGCTGTCTGCTACGGATGGTGTGGTCCCGGGTTCGAGTCCCGGCTTGGGCATGGATTTGCTTTCTCTCTCCTGTCCTTGTACTTTCTTTGTGTGAATGTGTTGTTGTGTGAAAGGTTGCCTTCCCTATAAACGAGTGCCTATGGCATGCGTGTACTGTGGAAGTCGGACTTCACACCAAATTACGGTACAGTTGGAAAAGTGAAGCAGCGCACTCCAAATTGCCAGCATACGACAAAAAAGTTCTTCTGTCCATTGTCTAACCTCGAAAGGCGCGCCTAAAACCGTTGAACTGTCCTATTTCTAAAAGGGGTGACAGCTTGATTAAGAAAAGCACCATGGTAGCATTCTGCTTTGTCCGATATCATTTTTATTTTGTCTAGAACTGATATGGCAGGGGAATAAATTAAAAGAGAAAAAAACATCAACACAAACCAACACAAATAAAGTAAAACGATGAAGAACAAAAAACAAAGCAAAATCTCCTCAAATTCCTGTCTTATTAAAATCAGTAGAGACCTGAGGCATGCGCAAAAGCGTCCAAGGTCGCCAGAAAAATATCAAACTGTAATTTCTGCCTCATGCATGCCAACGTAATGATCTCCACAGCCCTACTTAGTGCCGCTAAAAGATAATTATTTGTTTGTTTTTTTAATACTTCTATTATAAACTTCCAAACCAGAGTGGCTTACTCGTCACCTTCTACCACAGCACCATCAAATATTGCCTTTAAACTGGGTTTTTATAGGAGGGATAAGTTAAATACCTTCTACCTCTTCCAATAATCTCTCCAAAACTTGCTTAAAATGTGATTTTAGAGACTAAATGTTGTAACATTTCCCCAACAGTCCAAATTCCTCAACAATCAATAAACATGACTTAAAAGTGAATTTTTGGATCTGAAAGCTCGAAAAATTCCATAAGAAAGCCCCTAACTATCCTCAAACGTCTCAACACATAGCTTAAAATTGCGGGTGCCACATTATCATCTTAAATGCCAAGCAGGAAGGGTGGACGATTAAAAAGAGACGAAAACATCATGCATCTGATTACAATAGGTATTGTTTTGTTGCTACAGTATTGCGATAACAATAAAAGCTGTTATTAAAATATTGTTCAGTATAAATAGCAATCACATATTACATTGATAATATTTTTGAACCTCTCCCCTACCACAAAAAGTACATTTCAGCAACAGCAGTCAAGCATGATAAAATGTCGAGTTTTGAGACATTGAGGCATAATAATTCTATGCTTTTCCAAGAATAAAAATGCACTCGAAGAGAAGTGCATCCTGGAAGGGGGGGGGGTATTTTGATTTTTACTTCATCAGATCTCACCTCCCCCCCCCCTTTTTACAGTATTAGTCAACGCCATTTAGGTGATGCAAAGATCGAAAACTGAAAATGGCGACACTGAAAGAAAAAAAAAACTCCCAGAGGGGCCAATAAGGAGATCTGAATTGTCCCCCCCCTCAGCAGAACCTTTGGTTTTAACACATATTGCCAATTCTAACAAGAGAGTTTATATCCATTTTTGTGCTGTTATGAAAAAAACCCATTCTCAAGAAAGTAAATTCTGACTGCTCTTTCGGAGACTTATTAAAGTCAAATTTTCAGGTTTACCATTTCTAAGAGCTAAAACACTTTGTTTTAAACTCTCATTTTGACTATGCAAAAAAAAAAAAAAAACCTCCGCCCACACGTAGAAAAAGACCGCATTGAGCAACAGCTTTGAAATAAATTTATTTTGCAAAGTTGCTATGTTCAATCTGTCTACTTAAGTAACACAAATATAGAACTGAAATTACTATGTTTAACTCTTATTTCCTGACAACATGCCTTCTGAATTGAGGGATTGGATTTTAAAACGTAAAATTAAAACCCTATAAATGCCACATTTAAATTAACGATACCGTTCCTTTCATTAATGCTCTGAAATATCTTACATAAGAAAAATGAAGCCTCCAGAAGAAAAAAAAAACACACAACTCAAATTGGAATAATAAATCTCATTTAGTAAGTTCTTGACAATATAATAACCATGCAAATGGCCTCATTGCTTCAAGAGCGAATAACAAATTTTCCTACTGGTAAATGTTCTACCTGAAGTGTTATTCATTTTTCATCCTGAGAAGTAAAACTAAACTAACATTGTTGACAAAGGGGAGAAAATGCCTCGCCTTTTCCGATTTCAAACAGCACTTATTGTGTTCGGAAAGTGCCGTTCCAAATTATCCGATATCTAAAAATCGCCGAAATTCCGAACGATGGCTTGTCTTACCCGGATGTGAGTACATCAGGGCAAAAACGGTACAAGTCGGTTTCTAAATTGTTCGCTAAGGTGGACTTATGGATGTTGAGGCTGGTAGTAAAGTCTTCAATAAACTTTCTGTCAACTTGACAGAAAAGACTGGATTAAAGTTATTTTGGTTAATCAGTTAAGGACCACAGGGCATGTGACTTCCCTATGTTCAAACTTTCTTTTATAAGTTAATAAAACAGAAATAATTAAAAAGTTTTTTTTTTTTATTTTTTCGTTTTTGAGCTATGAGAAGCGTAATACCAGCAAAGCATATACACTGAAGTGACAAAAGTCATGGGATAGCAATATGCAAATTTTCAGATGGCAGTAGCATCGCATAGAACAGGTATAAATGCGCAGTGCTTTTACAGAGCTTTCATTTCTGTTCAAGTTATTCATGTGAAGAGGTTTTAACGTGATGATGACCGCACGACGTGAATTAACAGACTTTGAACGCGGAATGTTAGTTGGAGCTAGACGCATGGGTCATGCCATTTCGGAAATCGTTAGAGAATTCAACATTCCCAGATCCACTGTGTCAAGAGTGTGCCGAGAGTATGAAATTTCAGGCATAACATCCCACCATGGACAGCGCAGTGGTCGACCGCCTGCACTTAAAGTCGAGACGGCGACGTCTGCAAAGAGTTGTAAATTCTAACAGACAAGCAACACTGCGTCAAATCACCGTAGAAATCAATGTGGGACGTACAATGGACGTGTCTGCTAGAACTGTGCGGATAAATTTGGATTTCTTGGGCTATTCCAGCAGAAGACCGACTCGAGTGCCTTTACTGACAGAACGACATCGCTTGCAGCGACTCTCGTGGGCACGTGAGCATATCGGTTGGTCCCTAGATGAATGGAAAACCGTGGCCTGGTCCGATGAGTCACGATTTCAGCTGGTAAGAGCCGATGGTAGGGTTCGAGTGTGGCGCAGACCCCACGAAGCCATGGACCCAAACTGTCAGCAAGGCACTGTTCAAGCTGGTGGTGGCTCCGTAATGGTGTGGGCTGTTTTTTCATGGCATGGACTTGGTCCTCTAGTGCGACTGGACCGAACATTGACTGGAAATGCTTATGTGCAGCTACTTGGAGATCACTTGCAGCCATTCATGGACTTCATGTACCCAAACAACGATGGGATTTTTATGGATGACAATGCGCCATGTCACCGGGCCACAACTGTTGAGCAATGTTTGAAGAAAATTCTGGACAATTCCAACGAATGATTTGGCCACCTAGATCGCCCGACATGAATCCCATTGAGCATTTATGGGACACCATCGAGAGGTCTGTTCGTGCCCAAAATCCTGCCCCATCAACGCTTTCACAATTATGGACGTCTATCGAGACAGCATGGCTCAATATTCCTGCAGAAGACTTCCAACGACTTGTTGAGTCCATGCCACGTCGAGTTGTTGCACTTCGCCGGGCAAAAGGAGGGCCGACACGATATTAAGAGGTATCCCATGACTTTTGTCACTTCAGTGTATATAGTGGGACATCGTTTGAAAAAAAAAGAAAGGAAGAAAAACAAATCTTATTTTGAAAACATTGCACATGTTTTCAACAAGTCTTCACATTTCCTGCTCCATTCTGTCATGCTTTTTTTTATTTAAGAAGATTTATTTTGGCTATTGTCATTAAAAAGGCAACTATTTCTGAGATGAATAATAAATTAGTGAAATCTTAGAAAAGTGTAGAGATTATAATCACATATGTGCCATCTAATTACATGAAATCAACTTTACAAATTTTAAAACTTTACATACTTCTCATTTATGCCCCCATTTAATACTTTCCCATATGAAAACTGCCAAAGCTCTACCCCAACGCTTATGATCCCCAAAAGCGATAGACTAAAAAAAAAGATAAAGATAAGGCTGGTGAATCACAAGTTTGCACAAATATTGTATACTCGTCTTTTCGGGTTGCATGACAAAAACAGTAAAGCTAGTGGTCCTTAACGATTAAGAAACTAAGCTAAAAATTAAAGAAATCAGAAAAATAGAAAGATAAGCAAAACCTATAAAGCAGTGGCGTCACTACAGGAAAAGGTGTGATGGGGTCCGTACCGTGGGACAGTCAGCTGAGATCACACTCAAACTGTTTTGTTAACAATACTTTAACTCTGAAAATTTCCAGCAATTTTATCTCAAATTACAGTTAGCCTACCGAATTTCAACGCAAATAGAACATAAGATAGGAATTAGAGTGCGGTTACATATGCGTAAACCGGAAATTTTATATAAAGTGAGTACACGTTTATATAAAGTGAGACAGATAACTGAGACAGGACTGTTAATTTAAACTGTCACTACACCATGAAAATATAAATGAGTCCTTCCTAAAATTTTTATCAGCTTCATATCCACATGAATATTAAAAGTTGTTTTTTGTTTTTAATAGCGTGGGGGGGGGGGGGATCGATGTCACTAAAAACCGCACCGAGTAATACCTGTACTAAGAGCACCACTGTGTAAAGTAAAGGTGGTTTTGCTATTGGACCATTGATGCCCGAAACACACTTGTATAACAGTAGATTAATCTATCGATTTCCTCCACAATATCACCTACAGTGTTGGCTGATTTCTTTGACAGAAAATAAACACACAAAGGCAGCTTCATTGTAGCATGATAGGCAGGTAGTTGGTGATATAGGTGGAGCTAGTAATGGCAGGTCAAGCAATGTTGATATGATTTTTTTCCCCTCATCTGGCCTCCTGGTGACACCACCTGGCTCTGTTAGTAAGGAAATACCGCCGTTGATATGCTAATGAGTCTAAAGGTCTGCTTGTTGGGATATTTAATTTAAAATGCAAATTATGTATTATTTTACTGCTATTGTTTGGGTCGTTGATCTGGAAGAAATTTTCTCTTTGGGAGCAAGAAACTTTATTGAGATTAAAAATGCTATGAAAGGAGCTCATTTGCTAAAAGAGAAGTTCGTAAGCTTCTGTTTAGTAGTTTTATGAATATTGAGTATGTTTTGAGAAAATTTTACCGAATAATATGGGAAATTCTTTCTGCAGTAAATTTTCTCTTAAAATTTTGCAGATTCTATAAGAAAGTTAATTAAAGCTCTTGTTACATGCATATTTGAACAAAATGTTTACTTTTAAACCTTTAAAAATGTAAAGCTATTTTATAAATTTATTCGCATAATTTTCCACTCTTGACAAGAATCTAAAAATCATGATTAAGCAATTCCTGTTTTTTTTTTTTTTCTTTTTACTGCGACACTACCTTGGTGTTATTTTTATTCAGTGTGCATGGATTTTCATGCGTTGGGAGGATTTGCATTATATATATATATATTTTTTTTTTTTTTGTTAACTTTAATTTCATGCTTTGAAATTTAGTAAATAATAAACTTAACCCTTTAGCTCGTAAGGTTCTTACTTCAGATTTGAACTGAAATACTCAAACGTTATGTCATATCGTCAGTGTAATGATAAAATTATGTAAATAATGAAAGTAACTTGCATGGTGAAACAGTATTAATAGAATGCACCCTAGAGTTTAAGGGGGAGGGAGATCTTTTGTAAAGATAATTGTTCCGCTACCGTTATCTACTTTAACCGAGACAATGGTTGTTCTCTAAAATTACCCCTTTTTATAAATATAAAGAATGTAATAAGTAGCTTTCACCAACTTTTCCTTTCTGGCTTGTTAAAACACTTTTCAGGCACGGTTGCTTCGCTTGAAGCTATCATTTTTTCTCAGCTAGCTGACACAATGGCTTCTGCAATTGACTAAGTCGAAAAGCAATTAGTTGCCTCAAACAAAGACACCGTGCACAAAAAGGTTAAAATTATCTCATATATCGAAATATTTGCCTTATAATTAAGTCATTATTTTATTTTGATCATTAAAAAAATCATTAAAATACTTTTTAAAAATTGCATCGAATTTTACATTTTTGAATAATTCCTAACTTTTCATTTTCTAGCAAGATTAGCGGCCGGCCATGTTTTCTATACTCGACTGCAACCTTTCTTCGACAAAACTTCAACAAAAACATCGTGACGTCAACCTATGAAAAACGAGCTAGCAAAAACGTCACAGCCTACTTGGCGAATTAGAGCAGATAGCTAACTGTTTGTGAGCTCTTCTTGGCTTCTCCCGTAGTGACGTTGAGTGTCAAGTTAAGTTGCTTTCTAGTATAGTGGACAGAGAGGTCCGATTTGCATAAGGAGGTTCCGGGTTCGAATCACGGCTGGGCCATGGAATCAGAGCTGGGCCATGGAGATACTTTCTCTCTACTGTCCTTGTCTTTTTTTGTGCTGTGAATAGTTGCCTACTCTATAAACGGGTCTTTATGACATGTGTGTAATGTGGAAGTCGGACAACAAACGAAATTAAGCAGCAGTTGGAAAAGTGAGGCAGCACATCTCAAATTGCCAGCCTATTGTTTGAATTGTTTTTTTCGGCGACCTTGGACGCATCTGCGCATGCCTCAGATCTTTACTGATTTTGTCAAAAATAGGGGTGATGGTGGAAAGAAAGAAAAGGAATGTCAGTAGACTTTGTTGCGTTAGGTTGTTTTATTTGACGCGTTGGTTTCAGTTGATGCTTTTGTTATTTTTTAATTTATTCCCCTTCCTTATCAGTTTTAGAAAAATAAAATAATAGCAGACTAAGTAGAAATGCTACCATGGTGCATTTTCTTAATCAAGTGGTAATCCCTTTTTGAAATAGAACTGTTCAACGATGTTAGGTGCTCCTTTCGCGGTTGGACAGTAGCTGGCACAGGACAACAACAGATTAGTATATCAAAGATAGAAGGCGGGCCCTTGATTTCAGCTCAATTGACTTTGGGGTGAAAAATAAGAGCATGAGTGAATAAGACACTTACTTCATAAGATTACAAGCAGTAGCTGCTTGGCTTCACAAAATTTATAAATGCAACTAAGTTGTCAATGATACCGCTGACTTTCTACTTACAACATAAATTGTAGATATGTAACATAAAATTTCATGTCTCACTTGTTTTTCCCTGAGCGAAATTGTGACTTCATAATCTTAATATATAAAAATTACGTGTCCCTGTGTTTGTGGCCAATGGACTCTTCAGCTCCTGAACCGATTTTAACCAAATTTTGCTCGTAGTTTCAGTTTGGTCCAACTTAAATGATAGGATAGTTTTTATCCCAATTTAGGACCGCAATATATTTTTCATTGCAAATTATCTATTTAGCTACCAGCTTTTCTGTATTCTTGGCTAAGTTTTTGTACTAAGCCTTTTTTGACACCTCCATGACTGAGCGACATAAAGCACACGTTCTGGCAGCTTCCGGAGCGCAGTAAACAGGTTGTAATTTAGCGGTGCGTTGAGTGTTATTTGACTTTTTTGTGAAGTAAATTATAAACAAACGCGTTACTTCCCTTGAAATTTATATGTGATAAGCTGTCAGAAACGATTGTCACTTAAGAGTTTTTATGCCTCTGAGGCTGAGAGGTGGAAAGCGCTTTGTGGGATAGCTCCTGGACTGAATTTAAGTGGCTGTTCTTCTTACTACTATTATATATACAAAAGTTTGTTTGGATGGATTTATGGATGGAGCAGTCAGTTGATAAGCAGTCCGAAAAAATTATCTTTTTAACTAAGCCTTTTTTGAGCCTCTATCGCCGGGCGACATAAAGCACATGTTCTGACAGCTTCTCGAGAGCAGTAAAATAGGTTGTAAATACGGAAACAATAATGGATGATTAATGTAGATACTTATTTTTTTTTTTTTTTTATTTTCTAATAAAAAAAAACTTAATAAATTCAAAAATTTGCTTATTTATTGCCTTTAAGGCGGAACAGAGTTCGCCGGGTCAGCTAGTAACTTATATAAACGTCTGCTGTTTAAGTAGCTCCTCATAACCACTCATAAAAATGTAACTATTGACAGAATTTTATTCTTGAGTGTTTTTACCCCCAGTGCAAACACACTTTCTACTATTTGCTTGCTATCCCCAAGTTCAATCTACAGAAAAAACCTGTCATTTTACTTCATTAACGCAAACATATATTCGATTTCTAGTTTGAAAAATTCGAGCATTACGATAAACAGAAGAAAATAAATTGAAAAACGAACTAGGCTCATTAATACTAAGACGCCAATTAGTGATAAGGAACGAGATTAATTGCAAAGATACAAACATCCGATAAGATTCAAAACTTAATTTGTCATTACGAAAAAAATGCCTAAGCAATAAAATAATAACTGATGATGATTTAATAATAGTGTAATTACGAGGAGGCTGACAAAGATGGCAAAATAATTGATCATGTTTGTGAGTTAAGCTCCATTGAGCATCGTTGAGTATATATTATTTTTTAAAAAATGGCGGATTCACCTCTGATTTTTCATTATACAAAAGACTGATTTCGAAAGTGAAGAGCGGTTATTAAGAATACATTATGAGGGGGAACTCGTAGCTTTATGTTTATTGAGGAACACCCATAGAACGATATGAAAATTTTCATTTATTCCTTGTACCCAAATATCATTAAAAAATCAATGATCAGTTTCAGACGATTATTATTCATTCCCAAGAATACTTTTAACATCCTTACAAACGTTGTACGTATTGAAAATCAAAAATACATCTCAAATATTTAATCACATTTCTATGCTTTGTTTTATCGATAAAGTTTAGTATTTCGGGGAAAATACAGTTTGAAACTTTCAAATATTACATTGTCTTATGAATTGTCCTTTACATTCCATGTGGGAAACATGATAAAAGTTAAAAATTAAATAAGTAAAACACTGGTACGCATATTTTTCTCTTTGAAAGTTTTTTTATGTTGCTAATTTCCTCAAGGATCTGTACTGTTTTCGTAAATTTCACTACTTCTTCACAGCTTGAAAGCAACTAATAATATTTCTGTTCATTCTATTCTTAACTACAAAAGTAGTATATATATATATATATATATATATATATATATATATATATATATATATATATATATATATATATATATATATATATATATATATAGATTGATTGATTGACAGATGTATTGATCTCTCTCTCTTTCTATATATATATATATATATATATATATTAACATAAACAAAGAAGTTGAAGACTAATATAGAAAGGAAACACCCAGGGTGGGTCTTTTGGGAATTTTCTCTTTACTTCAGTTTTTCAACAAATTTTTCGGTAAGTTTATACTTCTAATTTAAAAAGATATATATATATATATATATATATATATATATATATATATATATATATATATATATATATATATATATATATATATATATATATATTGATAGATAAAAATAGAAATAGATAGAATGCGTGTGTATGTGGACTTAGTCTACTACTTGAAAGATTACTTATAAACATGAATATTCGGTGAGATATTGTCGTGAATTCCTAAATATTATTCAACGCTTTAAAGTCATGGGAAATTTAATTTAATGGGCAATTTATGTAAAACTGTTGTCAAATCTTGAGGGCATCTTTCAAATCCATAATGCACAATACCTTATATTTATGAATTTCTTACCGGTAACCCTATTATCTTTATCTTAGCCACGGAACTAAAATTCCTTCAGCATCTGCAAGCGTCATGAAACGGAGAAAAGAACATTAATAACCAATATAACCCCACTGCACTTACCCCTGTTATATCAGTTGAATTCAAGTTCCTCGTATCATTAATCTTGGATCATAAGGCCTTCCATGGAAGCACAAGGCACACAGCAAAGAAAAGGAAAGGTTGGGGTAAAAAATTGTGGCATTCGAGAAGTGCAAGAAAAAATGATACTTTAATGCAGTCGGAATCCTGGCATGGAATTTAGATTAATGGAAATGTAGCCTCGGGGCTCATAATGCCGTCTACTAGCCTTTGGTGAGTGAGTCCATTCATAATCTTCAATGATTTACAAGTAGCTATAAAACGGGAAGTGCAGCTGAAACTCTCGTTCTGAGGTAGAGTTGTTTCCGGAGGAATTAGCTGGTTGTAAGGTTTCGAATTTAATTAACGTCAACTTTGACAAAGGAATATTTCGAGAAATAAGTATTCGATCAAGAAGTCAATTAGTGTTCGGTGTTTGTGTTATCTTATTCTTATCATAAACTATGATTTTTCACTAATAGCTGCAAAATGAGGAGTGAAACTTTAAACATTGATCGAATGAATCTTCTTGTGATGTTTCAAATGCTAAATGATATTAGTTTTAACTAAGAAGTATTTTGATTAGTAATTATTTAGCGAGAAGTTGATATTAAATGTCTATATGTAATATATATATATATATATATATATATATATATATATATATATATGAGTATCTGTGTGTGTTTGATGTCTAATCCCAGTCATAACCTTCGATGATTTACAATTAGCTATAAAACGAGAAGTGCAGTTAAAAATCTCGTTTTGAAGTAGCATCGTATATGGAAGCAGAGCATTGACATCTAGTGAGTTTTCAAATCTAATTGACGGCAAGAATGAAATATTTTGAGAAATAATTATTTGAACATAGAGTTAAATTTTCAAAAAAAAAAAAACATTTTGGGGGGGGGGGGGATTTGAATATAAAGTACAGGGGGGGAGATATATGCCACCCTAAAAGTAAAGCTTTGCTAAGCCTTTTTGTTACTCATTTATAATTGAGAAGATCTTGCAATCATTCGGGCCCTGAATGATGGCACTTACATTTTGCCGTTGACCTCTGCAGTAACACCATCTTTCCAGAAACCGGATCGGGCAAATAATACACATGCAAATAATGCGCGTTTGCTCTTTTCTTGGTTTTATTTTGCCCCACCAAGCGTAATGGTGGCATTCTCCCACAATGCCTGAAACAATGGACCAGGAATCCGTGCGGTGACATCTGGAGTAGTCATCAGTCATCCAGATGTCATTGGAAAACCCCTGCTGTCATCGTTGGTGGGCTCTGCTCTCCGATTCAAATTTGAGGACCGTTTCCAAGTGGATTCAGTTCTGATGTGTGAAACCTGCTACGGGAGAAGTTGATTTGAACTCTTTGTCTTGTCAATTGGTGTAGAAATTAAAGCGTGGAGGGTTTTAATTATTTTCATTGTGGTGTGACTTAGAAAGATATATATTTGCGTGTTTGTTTTTTTGCAGCATACAACTAGACCGAGTTCTAACAGTTCAAATTAATTCAACCTAGAATTTTTTGAGAAACGAGAATTTATCAAAGACCTAGAAAGGTGATTCTATCCGATATTTTCTCAAATTTTTTGTATCAAAGAAAACTTCCAACTATATCGTTCGTAAAGTAAGCATTTAATTCATTTGCAAACATCATACAATAAAAAGTAACGATAAAATCTGCGGTATAAAGCTACAAATCATTGCCATCAAACCCGAAATTACCTTAATTGCAGCCACTGAAGTCTGTAACTGATTTGTTCAGTATGTGCTAGCAATTCTACCTTAGCTTTGGCTGATGCAATCCAGTTGAGATGCTTCTTATTAGTATTTGAGCTGACACAATTGAGACACTTTTTAGTTTCCGACATTGTTGAGATGCTTTTTAAGTAGCTGCAACTGAAATATTGCTTATTTACAAACAAATAAAAATGTTGAATTGCTTCTTATTTCCTCCCAACTTCAAACTGATGAGATACTACTTGCTCGGAACAGAAACTGTTAGGATGTTTCAAACTTTGCTGCTGGGCAAATAAAATAAGCGTAAAATATCCTCATAGTTTAAAAACTTTGAGGGAACTCCAAAGCTCTATAGGCAAACTAAAATCCAGCAACTAATATACATTTAGCTGAACAAATTCTTGAAATGTTTTGAAATAAAAATTATGCTTTAAACTTTACATGTTTCTTAAATTTTCATCATGTATCTGAATTTAAAAAAAATTTTTTTTTCGCAGTGCAAAAGATTTATGCCTGAGTGTAGATTTAATTCAAAAATTATCATTCTTATGAGTCAAATAAAACATAAAGCGCAAATAAAAATGTAATAAGCAGTTTTTAAACAAAACTGTCAGGGAAAAAATTGAACCTCATGAATTCTTTATAACTTCAACAATACATTTATCTATTCACAAATATTTTAATGGCATTACATGTAACCTTCCCCAATAAAAGGACACAAAGTTCATCCGCTAGATAAAATTCTTGTCTGAAAAAGAAAATTCTCAGAACTCCATCTCTAAACCCCCTCTCCCCATCTTCGCTTTTCTAATTAAATCTGCTCTCTGGGGATCAGCGCCATTGACGCATGCGCAGAAGGAGTGAAGGGGGTCACTAAAAAGGGGCGAGCTGCCTAGCACAGCTCCCCTGAGATGTATACTTCCGCGGCCCATCTTCCCATTAAGGGTTAAAATAGCGCCGAATTTGCCATTCCGCTATTTATTGTGTTCATCTATTATTGAAGAAAGAAACTTTAGAGAATGCAAAGACTGTACTCGGAACCTCTAGGGAAATTCAAAAGCGTTGGTGGCACAGGAGATGCATGAAACCAAGAAATATGCAAAGTTCTTCCCTGGAGCTACTTCGGTATCTTCTTCATTGGAATAGAAAGATACATCATTGGGACACGGCACCACCAATGGGGCAAAGCCAAACGACGAAATTAAAATGCCTTATTCTATCCCACCCCTTCTTCAAAGACTATCTTGGGATTACCACGGGCAGAATTTCTTGTTCCCAGGATGCTCCTTCTTGGATTGATCGCTCCCCCTTTCCCCCTTGCAACACCCCCCTTCCTTCCAGCATCATCCAATTGCATTAGACCGAGTCCATGAAAAGTTTTAATTTACTTTTTAATCCCCTTCTGGTTTGGATTTGAACTATTTTCTAGAGCAAGGAAAGAAGAGGAAAATTTTTACCACCACGGATTAGGCCGTTTTGGAATTAAAGAACCGATGCCATTAAGCAAATCGAAATATTTGTGTTTTGGGTGCAATTTGTTTGAATGTCGTTTGTTTGCATTAATAGCTAAAGCAGCTAGCAGATTAGGTACATCTGCGTGTAAAGAGAATTAAAGAGAAACATTATCGAATACGACCCATGCTTTAAATCGTTTATCGTAAAAGTTATTCCTCAGCGTTTTATTAAAATGGAAATGGTTTTTATGCAAGCTTTTAAAATGAAATATATACCCTGACTGCGCATTTGTTGCATTAAGCTTCTCGAGTCACATGTTTTTACACATTTCTTACCCTGATGAAATGCACATGTTTCTTTTATAAAACTTTTACAAATTTGAAAAATGTAATTCAAAAGTTGAAGTTTATAAAACAAATAAATAAAACAACATTTATTTTGAAATCATTCATTGCTTTTCTGTACTTTTATACAAATAAAACTTCTTCATGTTATGTATGATATAAAGGCGTGAGCAGTGAATGGTATTTTCAAATATTTCAGAAAATCGTGCGCACAATTCTGTTGTCTGGTCTGTACAAAATTCTGTTCTGGGTTGGCTATCTTTGAAAAGTTCTAGTAAATTATGCTGTCTAGTGTATAGCAGGACCTACCAGAACTACTACTAACATCTCTTGCCACAAAGCAGATGATCAGTTGCACTAGTAAACTCCAATCGAGGTACCCCAAATTTACCATGGAAAGCCACGTGGCACCTTTACGGGTGCCATAGAGAGTCAAGTGACACCCTACAGGGGGTGCTACTACGTTTCACTCTAAGAGGTGAGATGTGTAAACCGAAGTTTTAAGAGTACTCATATTTTGAAGTTACACGTAACAATCTCTACTAATAATAAAGCTGAAGGTGGGTCTGTCTTTCCTTCTTTCTGTCTGTCTGTCTGTTACGCGCGTAGCGCCAAAACCGTTCGGTCGATTTTCATGCCACTTGGCACAAAATTAGTTTGTAGCATGTTTTTTGCACCTCGAAGCGATTTTTCGAAAATTCCATTTCGTTCTTTTTCTATTCGAATTCTTAGCGGAAATTCGATAAAATAGGGAAGAAATATTTCATACACATTTTCAAGTCTTATGTCATTCGAAAGCTTGAAATTTTCTGCACAAAATGAAGTTTTTTCGAAGTTTCTACGATCATCAGGAGAGCTGTAACAATTGTTTTTAGAATCCCGGAATTCAAGGCTTACCTTCAGTAAAGCAAGCCAAACGATTCTAAAATGGTTGCTCGAATAAATTTGTTTGAAAAGAGATGAAATGAATTATTTTATCAACGGAAATCAACTTTTCATGTTGTTACCATGGTTACGTGTTCATACTTATTTTTGTTTCGTTCTTTTTCCAGCGTTGCCAGACGTAGTATTTTTGATTCTACGGTAGTATTTTTTCGGCCCAAATAAGGAGCGTAGTATTTTTCTGGCAACCCTGTTTCCAATATACTAATGACTTAATTAAAAGATTTGGCGGATTTTTTTTTCTTTTTTCATTTTCATAGATTTCGCATTTCAGCAATATTGATTTTGGCAACGTTTGGAAACAGTATTATTTTGTAGTATATTTTTTAGAGGAGGCGTAGTATTTTTCTGTTTCAATTCTCTGGCAACCCTGTCTTTTTCCCGGTGAAAATGTGCTTTGGGACAATGCTTGGCGCGTTTCAAAAAGTCACCAACTGGCGCGTTTTTGCGTTTCTCGCGGAGTTGAAAGCTCCGAGAGAAACTACGCAAAATAGTCAGGGTTACCACCTTGGCGCGCCTATCGCCCATTTAGCGAGAAAAGGGTACCTAATGCACAGATTAACCAAATATCGTATCAATTGCGATATTGCATCGTTCTTTTTAAAGTGTTTCATTTCGGAAAATGTATTGTTTTGTTTTTAAAGCTAGGAAAGAAAACTTTCTTCTTCTTTTAAACTTTGGTAAGATTTCTGTTGGTTTCTGTGAGCAACAAAATTGTTCTTATTTTCTCTTTTGGCTTATTTTTGTGCACCTCTCCTTGGGGTTGCATTCGAATGTTCCCAAGGGGGTGTTTTACCCCTTTTATGGGGTAAATCAGTGTTTTCAATGCAGACAAAAGTGATATGAATTGGCGCGACCACTTGGCGATAGGTCGCCAAGCTTTTGGTCGCCAAGTGTTTGACGCCAATTTGGCGAAAATAAAAAATTTTTTTGGTTCAATTTGGCGCTATTGGCGATATTTTGCGAAAAATCCACTGAATGATATTAAAATCGGCGATATTTAGGAGATTAATCATTGTAAAACATTTTTTTGCATTGTTTCGTAGCAAACTAGGGATACAAATGTTTGAATTGTTATCTTGCTCACTCCAAGCACTATTTTAGCACTTAAGGCATCTACTAAGAAATTTACACGTAAAATTAAGTAGTGTGGGGTCCATATCAGATTTTTATATTATACTTTGAAGGAATTATAGTTGAATTATAACTAAAATAGAGCATTTTTTCTGCTATATCAATTATTTTACAAATGAACTTTTAATTTTATACCACGGGCAAAGCCTTGCGGGTACCGCTAGTTTATAAATACATAAGGAACTAAACTACTGAACTCACGTCTAAGTTTGCGCTTTACACAGATGAATTTTCCTTGTTTAATCTTCCTCTTTTTTTTTTACTTTAACCAATAGAAAATATAATCATATAATTGGTTAGTTGTTATTTTGAGCTAATCGCTATTTCAATGCAACTGCAACAGAATTGCATGCACAATTTTGAAACATTGTCTATTATTTTTGTTTCAATTAAAACGAACAACTTCTTAAAAAAAAAAAAAACAGCATGTCAAACAATTAGACTTTGTAACTTACTTTCATTTTTTTAGAAAAAAAAATATCGCACACAAAGAATGGAAAGGGCACTTCTCTAATTGAACTATCATTATAGAAGTGACTCTTTCCTTCTACCTGTGTGATATGTGTAAAAATATACCCTTTGTGTTTTAGTTGATTGAAACATTTTTTTTTCGCAAAAGAGAGAGAGAGAGCATATCTCAATAATGAAGTTTTATAATCACATTGCACTTTTTCACGATGTCATTGCACTTATTTTCTTATCAAAATAACTCATTACTGATTATTATTTGGTTAATTATAAAACTTCCTTAAGCAATATACTTACATTTCTTGGTAAAGTAAGCAATTTTTTTGTCAATGATAAACAAAAGTAAGTTATCTAAAATTTCATCAAGTTCATTAGAGGGCAATTTTTTTAATCCATATCGTGCATATCGGGACATAAATAGTGCACCACAATATAATAACTATGATTCATAAATTACGTATCACCTGATACGTTCCATTATGCGTCACTGCGATGAAAAATGCATGAGGCCACCTAAAAGGTAGTCCTTAAAACACATTCGCTACTAATAGCAACTTAAAAGTCATTGACAAATTTCTCAAAAGCTATGACAGGTTAAGCCTTTCCAACAGGAAGCTTCAGAAGAAGACTCTAACAAGAAGACTTTATCAGTTTTTCTAATCTTAACACCTGCATTTCATTTTGAACTCTCACCTTCCTCATTATTGCCATCTCCGTTTCTGAAGATATTCCTGCTCCCTTTGGAGAAACACGTTTGAGTGAAACATCTGTCAAATTCATCTGCATCTGATTCATCATTGTGTTGGGGAATTCAAAAGTACTCGTTCATTCAAACGTTTCTCTCCTCCGTAAACAAAATACGACGAGCATTTGCTTTAGATGAAGAAATGAGTTACACATACATGATAGAGTAATTGAAGAAAGTTATGTTTTTTGTTCTATTAAGGGTTTTCCTCAGAAAGTGTCTCCCTCTCTCTCTCTTCTACTTGTCTACTTCAAATATACTAAGTGAAAATAAAAAAAAATCACCATGCTCCTGCTTATTAAATATGAATACTAGAAAGTGTTCATAAAGTCTTGTACTGATAAAGAAAATAAACACAATTCGATTCATGCATATTTCGGTTTCTCTCTATCTTTTTTTTATTTTTTAAATCTTTACCTCATTAAATTTTTCCCTTGGGTACACTATTATTTTAATTAAAGTAGGTGACACTATCGTCAAAAACTAGAAATAGCGTCTTTGAAAGGAAATACTTCCAATAATGATGCAGCA
Source organism: Uloborus plumipes (assembly GCA_038373865.1). Classification (NCBI taxonomy): domain Eukaryota; kingdom Metazoa; phylum Arthropoda; class Arachnida; order Araneae; family Uloboridae; genus Uloborus; species Uloborus plumipes. The sequence continues at coordinate 165 of JAXGGA010011430.1, read as the reverse complement.
AGGTGGGTTTTGAGGTCAATACCACAATGCCATAAGATTCTTTGGTAGCAACACATATTACCAATCCTAAAACAAAAAGTTATATCCATACACTTATGGCGTAACATTCTCCCCAGTAGGCAAATTATATTTACGCTAGTGCATTGCCCTCAGTTGAAAATCATC